>JARQOD010003434.1:0-64983 GCA_033576555.1 Oophaga sylvatica | reverse complement strand
GGATCGTCTTCCCCGGGCAGTGTCGAGGATCATGCCCAAGAGGTGATCCTTCGAGACGGCGTCAGGGAAGATTTCTTGATATTTACCAGCCAGCCCAGGCGTGATAGAGTGTCCAAACGTGATGCTGACACTCTCTCTGCAGGCTTGAAGGGATGGGCCCTTGACAGAAGATCGTCTAGATAGGGCATAAAAAACAATCCCTCACAAGTGAAGGATGGATATAACAACCGCCATCACCTTCGTAAAAACCCTGGGAGCCGTGGCCAGTCCAAAGGGCAGGGCTGCGAATTGAAAATGTAGATCGCTTACCCGCAAACCGTAGAATTTCTTATGAGAGGGGAAAATGGGGAGTGGAGATAAGTATTCTTGAACGTTTATTGACGCCAAAACTCTCCCCTTTCCAAAGAGGCGATAACCGGCGGAGAGTCTCCATTCGGAATTGTCGCACCCTTATATGTTTGTTTAGGCTCTTTAGATCCTGAATGGGTCTTACTGACCCATCCTTTTTGGGCACCACAAACAGGTTTGGAGTAAAATCCCTGACCTTTCTCGTTCTCCGGTACTGGAATCGGTACTGGAATGATGACCCAGGTGAGTTGCAGGGCTTGACAGCTATGATCAGTGCTTGAGCCGAGCCTCTGATCTGGGAAGCCAAGAAGGAAAGAATCTGTTCGGGGGGACAGGAGACAAACTCTATCTTGTACCCTGAAGTGATCAGTTCTCTGACCCACCTGTCGTGAGTTGCTGCTGACCCAGCGGGTTGAAACCAGAGAAGGCGGTGCCCTACTTGGCTGGATTGATGGATTTGGCCTCCAGTCATTTAGCCGAAAACCTCTGGGATCTGGATCCCCTGGTTTTCGGCTGTTGGGAGCCTGTCTAGGCTGACCTGGATTGGAGGAAACTGCCGCTGTGGTCCAACCGGGGCTGCGAAACGCCCTGAATTTGTGTTTGAGGCCTGCGATAAAAAGGTTGTTTCAATCTTTGCTGTCGGAGTGAAGTACTTTTCCCCCGGTGGGTCAGCTATAGCTGATCTAGTTTTTCCACCAAACAGCCGTCCACTCTGATAGGGCAAGGACGTCAACGATTTCTTTGAGGTCGAGTCAGCCCGCCATGTCCTCAGCCATTAGGGCCCTTCTGATGGCAATTGAGTTCACGGCAGCCAGTGCCGCACAATTAGCTGCGTCTAGAGAAGCATTGACCACGGTAGTCTCCAGCACGAGCCTATCTGGTTCGATATTTCAACACCTCTGGCGGCACAGCTTTGCCAAAGAGCCCTATTAAGCGACTCTGTCCAAGAGACTATGGCTTTGGCAACCCAGGTTGCCGCAAATGAGGGAGCAAGGGCTGACGCTGATGCCTCAAAAACTGACCGAGACAGATTTTCCATGAGGCGATCTGTTGGATCTTTGATGGAGGATCCGTCCGAAAGAGAAAGCAATGTCTTTGATGCCAGTTGGGACAACGGGGGATCCACTGTGGCGATTCTGCCCATTTTTTAAGCAGATGAGGAGAAAATGGATACCTAGTATGGAGAGCCTTTTGCCCTGCAAAGCGCTTATTCTGGCCTCTCACATGACGCTGCACTAGGTCCTCAAACTCTGGGTGAGGCCAAAAAAAATACCCTGTGGGACCGCTTGGCCTGCTTAAAACACACCTTATGACCAGTGGTCAGAGTGGGTTCATCGCCCGACCTGTAAGGTCTGATTAACTGCCTCAATAAGACTATCCATGGTCTCCTGGAAAAGAAGGTTCCAGTAGTTCACGGACTCCTCCCGAATTGTAATCTGAACCCTGAAGGGATGGACCCTTGACCTGAAAACATAATTCCCGCAGGAAGGGGGAACGAGAGTCAGAGTTGCCGGAAGCCGAAGCTCCTGATGGTTCAGGCGACACCGTAGGGGCTTTCTTCCCCCGGGTCTGCCTGGAGAGAGCACGGCCCCCTAGAGGCCGAGGATTCCTGAGCGACTGACACCCCTCCGATGCCGAGACCCGCTCTCTCGACCCCTTCAGGGGTTTCGGAGGGACTCAATTGCCCTAGTGAGTGATACATGGATTCAGATAGAGACAGTGCCCACTCAGGGGGTCCTAACGCACTGGGCTCAGTCGGTAAGGAGGGCTCCTGGGCACGCTCAGAATCACAGGTTTCACAGGTCTTATTGCTCTGGGCTCTTGGAAACGGCGCCCGACAGGCCACACATGCCGTGTATAATACCATAAGGAATTAGCCTTTTTGGACATGATGAGCCTATGAGGTGGCAGAGCCTGATGAGACCACCAACTGAAAACTGGATCGGGTCAGCGTGAGGGGCGGCCGGGATGCGAGCAACCCAATTGGAGGGAGCACTTACCCCAGTCCTGTGCCCCTCGACCTGAAGCGTCTCTCAGTGAGAAGAGATTCTTGCAGCCGGGACCCTGATGCCTCAAAAGCGCTTACGCAGCTAACCACTTTTTTCAAAAAAAGGCGCCGATCTCCACTGGGGGCGGCCCATCTGCGCAGCCGCAGCCTCCCCCACATGGGCCCCAAAAGGGAGCGGTCCCACCGGAAGTCCTGCTTCCGGGGCGGGACTTCCACCCGTGGCCTAACACCGCATTAGACCGGGTCCTCGAGTCGCGCGTGTCCCGCCGCCAGACTCCGGCACCGCCAACCCCAACGGAAGACGGCATTGCCTGGCCGAGTGGAATAACGCCGCCGGCGGCATCGCAGCTTGTGGCAACGCAGGCAGTGTCGCAGCTGCGACTCGATCTTCCTGCCCGCCCGGCGTCCTGAACTGAGGGACCCTCCAGAATACTGCGGCGCCTGCTCACCACATCAGGTTAGTCTAATAAATACATGGAGTGCGCGGCTCAGGCACAGCACTGCTGAATCGCTGCAGCAGACGCAGTCTACATCTTCCGGGCACCAGGGAGGGATCAGGACGATGCAGCCTAGCTCCGTCAAACCTTGCAGGGAAGAGGAGAGGACCGTCCGCCCCTTCCATCACCGCAGTCCAGCATTGGTGATGCAGAGGGGGCCGCCAAACCGTAAATTGCCACTGTACAGCCCATAGTTTTCACTACTTAGGGTATTCAGGGCCAGGTCCGGCATAATGTCCCTCGTTGCGGGAGAGGATACGTGGAGGCGACACTCCACGTGCTCGCCCGTTGATGGTTTGGGGAGATCGAACCCCTTCAAAAGGGTCCGTCGCCCCTGTCTTAATCTTGATTGAAGAAAAAAAACAAAAAAAACTTGTCTGAACAGAAACCAGACGTGTGCCTCCATGAGACACTAAGCATAAACTGGCTTCATCGGTGGCCAGTGGCAAGGTGTATGTGTCGGAGGAGGAGCTAAACTCTTTTTTTGTCTATTAGTGTCAGCCTCCAGAAGGCAGTAGCATACACCCCACAGTCCTGTGTCCCCCAATGAGACGATGGAGAAATATGTTACATCCAAAACAACAACGTATGTACAAGGGGAGAACACTAAAATGGAGTTGCAGTCATTTATGGTGGACATTGGAGCCACCTATGAGTCCTGACCAGAATATTAGAGAAAATAATATTGCTCCCCATTTCTGGAGAGATTGTGCAGTAATCTGAATTTCTTAGGATCAAAAAACAATGTAATTTATGAGATGGAGGAATCCATGAAACCAGGGCTGGAGCCATGCCAAAACATCTCCTGCAGGGTGAATAAATGTATTGTGAGACAGTGAAGGAATATGTGTCGAATGGGTGTACATTTCACCTAGGTACTGTGCTGTATGGTATAAGGGAAATGTGTGGCTTTGTAAACCTAGTGTAGAGGAAAGGTCACTACACCTTACATTCAGTACACACTTGCAGCTCAGGCCTGAAACCATTCAGCTGTTAATTAGGAGACCAGAAGTAGGTGTCTGCGAAACACAGTCAGTAGAGCTCGCTTAGTCTGGACAAGGAGTCCAGGCATAAGAAGCAGTCCCAGGAGTATGAGCTGTCTCAGTCTGGGTGCTCGATGTACCCGGACAACAGGAGTAGTCTCAGTGAGAATCCATGCGGATAGCTGCTGAATAGGAGGGGAGCTCTCTCAAGTCTGGACGTTGAAGGTGCCTTCAGACACAAGGAGGAGACTCTGTGAAACTCCATGCTGGTAAATGCTGAACATATGTGTTGTTTTGGCCCAGGCTGTTAGAGTCGGGACCCCGGATAGATAGGGAAATCTATCTAAGTGTAGTAAGTGGCTAGACAAGCCCAGGTCTTATGTTTATGATTTGTTTTATCTGTTTGCTGTGGACTTTAATAAAGCTGGTTGCGGCCAGTTTTTACCAGAACTGCTGTCTCTGAATGAACTGTTTCTATGCCATTCCGTCTACCCGGACGGCGATCTCAGAGCTATATCCCCTGAAAAGCTTACAATTGGCGGAGAATGCTGGGGCAGCACAGTGGCTGATACAATTGGTGCTGGAATGTGCGTGCAGCACAGTGGCGAGAGACAGCAATAAAGGTGAAGTCTGTTGAAGCAGCAGCAGAAAAAAAAAAAAAAAAAAAAGTGTGTCAGCAAAAACGTCTGTTGGAGCAGTCTTAAAGAGACAGTAGCCCTAATAGAGTTTGCAAAAGAGGAAAAAAAAGTGTGTCTGCACAGCAAAAGCTGAACTTGTTGTGGAAAAGACTGTGGAGTGTGCAGCAGCAAAGGAAAAGTCTGTTGGAGCAGTCTTAAAGAGACAGTGGCCCTAATAGAGTTTGCAGAGAAAAAAAAAAAAAAAGTGTCTGCACAGCAAGGCTGAATTTTCTGTGGAAAAGACTGTGGAGTGTGTATGTCTTGAGTGAAGACTGCCATTGTTGAGACAGAGAAGTCTGACAGCATGGATGACAGCATGGAGGCGCTGTTTGAACAAATGGCGCAAGTTAATGTGCAACATAAGACTGCCGTGGTTGAGACAGATAAGTCCGGCAGTATGGAGGAGCTCGTTGAGTACCTGGTACAGGCCCAGCAGAGCATGCAACTGCAGTGCCAGCAGCAGCAGCAGGAGAATAAACCGGTTGTTGGAGCAGATTGCAGCTCTCAGCACCTCTGTCCCAGAGTAATGTTGTGAAAGCACCTGCGTTGTCCGCTGTAAAGAAGGCGGTAAGACGGTCCCTGAAAAAGATGACACCTCGTGATGATGTGGAGGTATATCTCACTAGGTTTGAGGGACTGGCAGAGAAGGAGAATCTGCCCCTATCTGAATGGGCCATGATGGTCGCACCCTATCTGATTGGAGAACCCCAAAGAGCCTATGCTGACCTGAGCGAGCAGGACAGCCAAGACTATGCCAAGCTGAAAGCGGAGATTCTTACCCGGATGGGTGTTACGGTGACAGCCCGTGCCAGGGGAGTTCATGACTGGAGATGCAGTTGGGAGTCTGCAGTCAGCAAACCTGATTATGGAGTTGGAAAGGTGATAGTGAACCGCTACACCCGAGCATGTCCTCCTGAGGTACAGCCAGAGGTCGGACAAGGAGACCACCAGGACGCCAATCGTCTGGTCAGCCTGATGGAGAAGGCCTTCGCCAGCAAAGACTGTCTCCGTGACCAGCCGTCTGAGAGGTCGTCACTTCAGAGTTCCCGGACGCTGAACTCTCGCGGTAAGAGCGTTCCAGCTGTTGGGGACATGGGGTATGCTGATAAGCGGGTTCGGGCCCAAGGGGACAGTGGGTGAAAAGTGTGATGGACAGGGTTGGAGATGTCGTGAAATTGCAGCCAACTGTCCAATAGAGGGGGAGCCTATGTGTTGTGATGTTGGCAGATCCCTCTCTCCCTGCGCAGAGCCTGTGTGTGTGTCCACCTCAGCCGAAGAGACTGGACCACAGGGGTCCCCGGTGGTTGTAAATGACTGCCCAGCACAGGCCCTCTTGGACTCAGAGAGTCCAGTGACTTCCGTATGTGACAGCCTGATTGATAGGGACTTCTTCCCTGATAAGCACCTGAGGGTGGTGTGCGTCCATGGAGACACCAAAGTCTACCCAGAGACTGCCGTGGACTTGATCCCCAAACGCGGGGAGGTTTCATGTGAAGTGGGGGTAGTGAAGAACCTGGTGCAACCCGTTAATTGGGTAATGACTTTCCCCGATCTAAGGATCTCTGGGGGAAAAGTGTTTCTGATGGACAGTGTGATGAAGCTCCTACTGAGGGTGCGCAGTCCCGAGGGGCGGAACACAATGCTAGTGGGCCGTTAAATTTATGTGATAATGATGATGATGATAATGATGATGATGATCATGTAATGATGATGACCATAATGATGCTGATGCTGATAATGATGATGATCATGATAGTGATGATGATACTGATCATAATCATGATAATGATATTGATAATAATGATGACTGTGATAGTGATGAAATTCCTTTGCAGGTGATGTTGGGAGACGAGGATGGTGATTCTCGGGAACCGAGTGTCCCCTGACTTACCTGCGTCCTGTGACAATTTTGAGAGTGAGCATGGGAGAGACCCCACTCTTAAAACGGCACAGGAAAATATAAATGTTCTAAATGAGGTTTCCCAAGAGCCTGGCTCTGAGGAGAGGTTTCCTCATGTTGCCATAAACACTAACCTGTTGTATAGGGACACTGAAGTCCAGGGAGAGGTCGTGAGCCAGCTCCTAGTACCTGAGCTATATAGAAGTATAGTGCTGGGGTTGTCACATAGTCACATACTTGAGGGACCAGATGGTGAAGTTAATGTTGTGGATGACATGTTAACTAAGGTTCCAGATCAGGATGTGAATGAGAATGAATTGTATACCCCTGAAAGTGAGCAGGATGAGAATGAGAATGAATTGTATAACCCTGAAAGTGAGCCGGATGTGGCTGAGAAAAAGGGGTCAGACAGGGATAGTGGTAGTGATAGTGAATCATCTGATGACAATAAAGCAACCAGTGCAAATGAGGAAGGCATGAAAGCAGAGGAGGTTGAGAGTCCTGAGAAGAAAGCTGATGCTGACCTTACAGCCGGACAGAAGATGGCATCTGAAGATGTTTTTCAGTTGGCCAATTCCCTGGCGAAGACTAAGGTGAAAGGAGGAGAGCTGAGCTTTAAAGGCAGGACTCTGAAACTGAACACAGCCCAAGTAGATGCTGTTGGAAATGTGAAGTTACCAATGTATGGTGAGGATTGGCATCATGCCAAGGACTCTGAAGGTAATGCTGCAGAGGTGGAAAAAGCCATAGAAGTGGTAGACACCAAACCAGATGCCTCATCAGAAGTTGAGGTCTCAAGTGCAGCTGTGAGGAACAAGACTGAGGATGTGGGGGCTGACTCTGCCCAGGAATCTGTTTCGGCCAGAGACAGTGGCGTGGATGGTGTACTGTCCGGATCAGTAGCGGCAACACGCAAAGTTCAGGCTGGATTTCGGCGCCCGGTGCTCCGTCAGTGTTCCCGAGCGACACAGAGGATCTGGATGGGTCACAAGATGAGATTTTGAGACATCAGGCTGGCATTGGTGAGCTCAAGCGCACTTTTATGGAGTCTACGCCTGAGCCACGTCCCAACGAATGGGAAAGACGATGTGTCACTCCGTTGCCGCTGCAGATACACGGGAGCCCAGATGGGATGCAGAACGTGGTGGAAGAGAAGAGCCAGGCGGGTTCTGAGTATACAGATGCAGCTATCAAAGAGAACTTGAAAGCTGGAATAAATGGAGATATTGGATACCATAGTGATGTGACTGAAGAGGTAGAATGTAAGACTGACGGTAGGGCTTCTGAGCATGTTCTACCAGAAGAGCCTGAAGAAGGGGCCGAAGACATAAAGGACGTCCAACAGGTACAAGATGAATTGATTACTTCTCAGAAAAAAACTCCAAACTGTGATGAAGGAGTGTGATGAGAGCCATGAGCATCTTCTGGAGAAGGTCAATGAAGTAAAAGGAAGGACACAGGAAGCTCTTCAGTGGTAGAGCAAATGCTGCTCAATAAGTCTAAGGCTCTTTATAAAAATGCTGTTGTCACGGTAGAACGTTACAATTCAGCTGAAGATTTAGAGGATGAATTATGTGGACTGAGAAAGAAAAACGATCAGCTCCTTCTACAGTGCCAATCATTTGAACAGTGTAGCTTAAAATGGTCAGAGACCATAGCAGAGGAGCTTAAGGTCTGTGAAATAGACTTTATGAGTCAACCGATATTTAAGAAAGTAGATGTGCTAAAGAGGGTTCAAGGGGAACTAGAGAAAAGTAAAAAAAAACCCTATACCTTCTGTGATAGTTGGTGACACATGGTCAGTGCACCAAGGACAGGAGGTACGTGAGTTTCTGAGGAAGAGTCAGCAGAAGTGTTCTGATGTGCCGGGTCGTACTTCTCTGGCCAGGCACTATATCGAAACTGAGCCCGGCCCTAAGGTCAAGATGAAACCGTGCAGGATACCCGAGGCCCGCAGAGAGCATAGGCCTGGGAGGGTACAGGGTAGTGCGGATGCTTCAGATGAAGAGAAAGCTGATGTTGGCTATGGCTCAGGTGAAGATACAGATGACAGTAGTGAAGATGAAGCTGATGAAGGCCATGACTGGTCCAGAGTTCACTGTCTCTTTAGGATTGTTGACCAGCCCTCCGGTCTGGATGACCAGCCCTCCGGTCTGGAGAAGAGGGGGGGGATATGTGAGACAGTGAAGGAATATGTGTCGAATGGGGTGTACATTTCACCTAGGTACTGTGCTGTATGGTATAAGGGAAATGTGTGGCTTTGTAAACCTAGTGGTAGAGAAAGGTCACTACACCTTACATTCAGTACACACTTGCAGCTCAGGCCTGAAACCATTCAGCTGTTAATTAGGAGACCAGAAGTAGGTGTCTGCGAACACAGTCAGAGAGCTCGCTTAGTCTGGACAAGGAGTCCAGGCACAAGAAGCAGTCTCCAGGAGTATGAGCTGTCTCAGTCTGGGTGCTCGATGTACCCCGGACACAGGAGTAGTCTCAGTGAGAATCTATGCGGATAGCTGCTGAATAGGAGGGGAGCTCTCTCAAGTCTGGACGTTGAAGGTGCCTTCAGACACAAGGAGGAGACTCTGTGAAACTCCATGCTGGTAAATGCTGAACATATGTGTTGTTTTGGCCCAGGCTGTTAGAGTCGGGACCCGGATAGGGAAATCTATCTAAGTGTAGTAAGTGGCTAGACAAGCCCAGGTCTTATGTTTATGATTTGTTTTATCTGTTTGCTGTGGACTTTAATAAAGCTGGTTGCGGCCAGTTTTTACCAGAACTGCTGTCTCTGAATGAACTGTTTCTATGCCATTCCGTCTACCCGGACGGCGATCTCAGAGCTATATCCCCTGAAAAGCTTACAGTATATTACAGCCATGAGCCACGCACAGCTTAGAGATGTAGCATGGCACAGGGGTGATGTGTTTTATGTAGATTATCACAATCCTCCTTGAAGTTAGTTGGTTTTAATACAAATTGAAAAGTCAGGATAAAGGGAAACTCTGCTGTTATTGTACAGAAATTCACACTTGGCCTCACTGCACATTTAATGTTGTCGATTATAAAAGCAAAGTTTGGCCAGAAAGACTGGACCTGGTCTTGTATGGACCATATGAGACATTCAGCAGCACAGAAGGGAGAGAAGATTCATCCGATAAGATCTCAGGGATCTAGGAAGCCAACAGCATCATTACCCTCAGCTTTCTCTTACAGGCCCATTATAATATTTTCCTTCAAGTGATTTTCTATCTTGTCAGCACATTCTACGTACGCTGTCATTTGGCTTTATAGTTTACAGATCTGGGCAGGTAACGGTCAGCATCTTCTAATCCCAGGGGGTAGGTGGATCCTCCAGGTTGTAAGTTCTATAGAAAAGGGCTTTCAGTGACCAAAGTTATTTGATATAGGAAAGATGTGTATCTTCGTACCGTGTTAGCCAGTAGATAGAAAAATATTTAGACTTGAGAGTCCTCAGTGGTTGATACCTTTTAATGGCTGACTGAAAAGATGGTAACAAATTGCAAGCTTTCGAGACTACTCAGGTCTCTTCATCAGGCAAAGACTAATACAAAATAATTCAACGTTATTTGAACAGTTTTGGGTGGAGGAGAATGTTGTGGTCAAGAGGAAAAATGGTGATCATTGTAATACGGCCGGACTACACCACCGATAAAGCAGCCACAGCCGGTGACTGAGAAGAATCTGTGACTTCTCTGTATTTAGTGGTTACTACTCACCTGGGTAGCCATATGTGGGAATCTCCTCTTTACACCGCTCATCACCCCTCACATATGTCTCTGTAGTATTAATATGGGTCAGATCTTCACCCTGAAACAAAGATTGTAAAAGTCACAGACAGATGGAGAAGTCCCATCTATGATCAGCTCTAATCCTGCCATCTCCACCGTTCTCATTACACAAGTATAAAACATATAATACTGGTGGATAAAACAAGACTGAGCACAAGACCTTCACAGCCGTCTACACATCATAGGGGAGATCTCCTGACACCTTCTCTCCATCTACCTGATCATCCCGAGGAGCATTGGGATCTTCTTGGTTACAGTCCTGTGGAAGAAGAGGACGGGGACATCTCTCAGGTGTTGTCCTCTTACTGGATAGATCTGGAGGAAACACATACAGGGAGTGAATTCATTCTTTACATACAGATAATTATAGGCCGTGTGTATTTAGTCCTGTCTATTACCTGGTGATGTGAGGGGCTGGGGAACCTCCATTATGACGTTCTTGTATAGTTCTCTGTGTCCTTCTAAATACTCCCACTCCTCCATGGAGAAATAGACAGCGACATCCTGACACCTTATAGGAACCTGACACATACAATGATACCGTCATCCCCCCGATCCCTTCATAGTGTTACTGTATAATGTCCCAGCATTCCAAGCAGTGTCACCTCTCCAGTCAGCAGCTCAATTATCTTGTAGATGAGTTCTAGGATCTTCTGGTCATTGATGTCCTCATGGATCAGGTGAGGTGGAGGCCCCGTGATTGGGCTCTGGGGTTTTCCACATCCTCAGACACAGAGTCCTGACAGTGATCACTAGAGGTCTTCTTCACTACTGTGTAATCCTGGTAATGGAGAGACACATTAATAAATCTCACTACAGACATTTCCAGAGTCCTCACCTCTCCAGTTCTGTCCGTTATTCCCATAGATAAGAATGATGTAATGTGACGTCATCAGAATCTCTCACCTCTCCAGTGAGACGGAAGAGGATCTCTAGGGTGAGGTGTAACATCCTCTCCACCATCTTGTCTCTGTCCATATCCATCTTTGATGGGTAAATCAGGAAAATTCTCTTCTATAGAAGATCTTCACTGAGAGGATCCGATATTGTAGAGACCTGAATGAGAAGAAGATGAGGCGATGTAACATCATAAGAATCCTGTAATAATACAATTACTGGAGATAATAAGGGAAACATATGAGGAGATTTATTATTTACAGGATTTAGTTTTCTTCTTTACATCTACTAATAAAACCTATATATTTAAGCCGCAGACAACAAGCAGTTTCTTCCTCGGAGTCGGCAGCTGAATACGTTCCTCATAGACTCATCTTCCATAACGCTATTTCTCCTCTCATTTACCAACCCTGGAATCGGCATTAGCAATACTGCAGGAGATATTCATTACACGCGACATGAGAAATAACTACTTCACGATGAGGACGACATCTTCATCTTCTACTACGGCTCTATAGACATATTTGGCCAGAGTCGGTCACTGACTCCATCACCGCCGGCCTCCACAACACCTTCTCTCTTGCCTTTTTTTTGGCTATAATTTCAATGATCCAGACGGATGAACCGGAGGATACCTTGGGTGCCTGGTTAACCTCAGAGGCCTGGGACACATATGCCATTGGAACTGCGTTGGACACTGGCCTAGAGTCAATGTAATCTGAAGGGGGAGGTATGGGCTTGTTCTCTGACTTCAGGGGCCATGGCTCACTCATCAGTCTCGTAGACATCTTCGCTCACGTGGCATCGTCCCGCTGTACACTGGCTGCCAAAGCATCCAAAGGTCCAGCCGCGTTCGCCTGCAAGTGTCAGATTTCCCTGCAGGCGCAGCTGTGCACCTGTTCTTCCGGCTTTAACGCCCCGGAGGTGGATGCTGCGGCTTCCGGTCCCCGCTGTGGTGAATCAGGCCCCGGAAACAAGGTTTCCGTCACACGACTGGGTTCTCGCTCTGGCTCCTGACGCTGCGGAAGTTGTTCTTCGTGCCCCTGTGACTCCTGCATGGCACGCTCCCTCAGCTGACGGTCCGCTGGTGCAATCCCTGGCTTCGGTGTGGAGGAATGACACTCCGCACTCTGGCGTCAAGGAGGCTCAGGCCCAGACAGCCGTCAAGGATCCTTCACAGCAGGTATTTTCTCCTCCTCCAATTTGTCCCACAGGAGCACAGACCGTGCCTTTTCAATTTCCTTCCACCACCTCCATTCCATTAGCTCGATACCCTGGCAGTGGAGTGTGCAGCAGTTGTGCATCGCCGCTGTCGTCACGTCTTGAACTGCCGTCAAGACAGCTGCACCCGGGGCTTTCTTCCGGGCCCCACCTGTTCCAGAGTGCGGTCGCTTCCAGTCGTTCATCCCATTTTCTTGTAACCTGTTGTAATGGGCGAGTCTCTCTTCTTCTTCTTCGCGCCCACCAAGGGCAGACCAGGGGGTACTGACAGTCACCTTTTGGCACCATTTCTGTGCCGTCACGCCCACGAAGGGTGTCATCACAGTCCTTTTTGGCAACAAAGTCCTCCATCTTCATGTCCGCCATCTTGTCACTCACAATGTTAGTCTCATTCACAGTGTTTGTCAAATCCAGTTCTTCAGGCACATCCAGTATTATATTCCCATTTTCAGTTTCTTCAACCCGCACTCCTCGGGTCAAATTCGTCACATTCAAATCTTCAACTTTTCTTGTACAGTCATGGCCAAAAGTTTTGAGAATGACACAAATATTAATTTTTACAAAATCTACTGCTTCACTTTTTCTAATGGCAATTTGCATATACTCCAGAATGTTATAAAGAGTGATCAGCTTAACAGCAATTACTTGCAAAGTCAATATTTGGCTAGAAAATGAACTTTATCCCCCAAAACACATTTCAACATCATTGCAGCCCTGCCTTAAAAGGACCAGCTAACCTCCTTTCAGTGATTGCTCCATTAACACAGGTGTGGGTGTTGATGAGGACATGGCTGGAGATCAATCTGTCATGATTAAGTAAGAATGACACCACTGGACACTTTAAAAGGAGGCTGGTGCTTGGCATCATTGTTTCTCTTCTGTTAACCATGGTTATCTCTAAAGAAACATGTGCAGTCATCATTGCAATGCACAAAAATGGCCTAACAGGGAAGAGTATCGCCGCTAGAAAGATTGCACCTCAGTCAACAATCTATCGCATCATCAAGAACTTCAAGGAGAGAGGTTCCATTGTTGCCAAAAAGGCTTCAGGGCGCCCAAGAAAGACCAGCAAGCGCCAGGACCGTCTCTTAAAAGTGTTTCAGCTGCGGAATCGGGCTACCAGCAGTGCAGAGCTTGCTCAGAAATGGCAGCAGGCAGGTGTGAGTGCATCTGCACGCACTGTGAGGAGGAGACTCTTGGAGCAAGGCCTGGTATCAAGGAGGGCAGCAAAGAAGCCACTTCTCTCCAGAAAAAACATCATGGACAGACTGATATTCTGCAAAAGGTACAGGCAGTGGACTGCTGAGGACTGGGGTAAAGTTATTTCTCGAATGAATCCCCTTTTCGATTGTTTGGGACATCAGGAAAACGCCTCATTCGGAGAAGACAAGGAGAGCGCTACCACCAGTCTTGTCTCATGCCAACTGTTAAGCATCCTGAAACCATTCATGTGTGGGGTTGCTTCTCAACCAAGGGAATCGGCTCTCTCACAGTCTTGCCTAAAAACACAGCCATGAATAAAGAATGGTACCAGAATGTCCTCCAAGAGCAACTTCTCCCAACCCTCCAAGAGCTGTTTGGCGATCAACAATGCCTTTTCCAGCATGATAGAGCACCTTGCCATAAAGCAAAGGTGATAACTAAATGGCTCAGGGAACAAAACATAGAGATTTTGGGTCCATGGCCTGGAAACTCCCCAGATCTTAATCCCATTGAGAACTTGTGGTCAATCATCAAAAGACGGGTGGACAAACAAAAACCTAAAAATTCTGACAAAATGAAAGCATTGATTGTGCAAGAATGGACTGCTATCAGTCAGGATTTGGTCCAGAAGTTGATTGAGAGCATGCCAGGGAGAATTGCAGAGGTCCTGAAGAAGAAGGGTCAACACTGCAAATATTGACTTGCTGCATTAACTCATTCTAACTGTCAATATAAGCTTTTGTTACTCATATGTTTGCAATTATATTTCTGTCTGTGATAAAAACATCTGTCAAACACACACTTAAAAACCAGAGGGCAGCAGATCATGTGAAAATATAATATTTGAGTCATTCTCAAAACTTTTGGCCATGACTGTAGCTCCTCCGCACTGTAAGGTGTCGGCATCCTGCCGACTACACCAATTTTAAAGGGCGGCCAGGGCAGTAGTCGTGGCAGAACATAGTATACCCTGGCCTCCCTCCACAGGAAATAGGTACTTCTTCTTCTGCATACTCACTGTGCTGTCAGTGTCCTCTTTGCCGCACTGGTATGAAGCGGTTTCAGAATCCCCACGAATAGAGACACAGTCCAGGGTAACTCTTCACTCAACAACTTTATTAACTTCAGGACACAGCACATCCAAGCAGCTTCCAGCATTTCCATCACAGTGGATACAGTACATCACTTCATCTTTCCCTTCACTGTTTCCTTCGTCACTAAGCGTTTCCGCGGGACGGAGTGTCTCCGACAGCCCCTCAGTATCCTCCCTGTACAGCGTCACCACGGTGAAGCGCCCTCCCGTCCGTTTCGCCCCGGACAACAGAGATTCAGCCCACGTAGCTATCCGCCTCATTCTGGAGCGACCGGCCAGTACACTTTTACGGTGACTTCTTGCCTTCCTCTGTTTCCTCTCTCTCTTTACTGACGGATCTGCTGTTCCCCACTCTTCTTCGGATACCCTGGATGGCTGGGCACTTACTTAAACGTTACGGGATAATTGGGCAGCTCGGGCCTGTAGCCCACCCGAGCACTAAGGGGTATACCCCCTGCCTGACTTTATCCAGGAAAGTCTAAGTTACTTACCGTTAACGGTATTTTTCGAAGACCATGACAGCACCCAACGAGAGAGGGGATCCGCCCTTCAGGAACAGGAAACCTACAGATACAAAAGGGCGGCACCTCTCCCACGCATCAGTTGGTTTACAGAGCACAAGAGGACTAGCCAGGTTAATGACAATCACAAGCTCTATACAACATTATTGCGTATCAGTATTTCATTTTATGTGAAACTTTATAAGAGGAAGAAGTGCGCATCGATAAGATAAAGGGAGGGAATATAAGGGGTGCTGTCATGGTCTTTGAAAAATACCGTTAACGGTAAGTAACTTAGACTTTATTCGAAGCCATGACAGCACCCAACGAGAGAATTACAGAGAGTAATAACTACTCAGGGAGGGACTACAGCCTGCAGCACCCTTATTCCAAAGGAGAGATCAGAGGAAGCACCCAAGTCTAATCTATAATGATTGTAGAAAGTGCTTGGAGAGGACCAAATGGCGGCCTTACATATCTGGTCGATGGAGACTTCCGACCTTTCCGCCCACGAGGTTGCCATGGCTCGAGTGGAATGTGCCCTCAGTTTTTCTGGTGCCGGCCTGCCTTTTGAGGTGTATGCTAATGCAATAGCTTCCCTGATCCATCTAGCTAGTGTGGCCTTTGATACTCTAAGGCCCTTTCTGGGACCTTGGAAAGAAATGAATAAGGCATTATCTTTTTTCCAGGGATCAGTAATAGCTAGATACTCTAAGAGACATCTCCTCACGTCTAAGGTATGGAGTTTCTCTTCTTTTTGGTTACTAGGATTAGGTAAAAATGATGGTAGAATTATCTCCTGGGATCTATGAAAGGTAGATGCCACTTTAGGCAGGTATGCTGGATCAGCCCTAAGTATCACCCTATCGTCCTGAATTTGTGTATATGGAGGAAGTCTAGAGAGTGCCTGGATGTCACTCACCCTTCGAGCTGATGTTAAAGCCACCAAAAAAGCTACCTTGATAGAAAGGGTTTTGATCGAGGCGTCCGAGATGGGTTCAAATGGAGACTCTGTCATAGCCGTGAGTACTAAGTTTAAATCCCAAGGCATAAACATATTCCTGAATATAGGTCTTGATCTTGCTGCTGCCTTGATAAATCTACTGACCCAATAGTTTCTAGCTATGTTACAGTGAAAAAGGGCTCCTAGGGCAGAAACCTGTACTTTGAGGGTACTGGTGGAAAGACCCATATCTAACCCTTTTTGTAGAAACTCCAGGATCTGAGATATCGGAACTGATTCTCTAGCCGTAACTCCTGAGACCTGTAAAAATTTCTTGCAGGTCCTGGCATAGCTTTTTGTTGTTACTTCTTTCCTACTTTTAAGAAGGGTATTAATCAACTCCTGAGAAAAACCCCTATCTAACAACAACGACCGCTCAAATTCCACGCCGTCAGATGCAGGCCAGCCACTTGAGGATGGAACACTGGACCCTGGGACAGAAGATCTGGAATGTCCGGAAAAATCCATGGGTCGGTTACTGACATGGTCCTGAGGCTCGAGAACCACGTTCTCTTGGGCCAAAAGGGCGCTACTAAGATCACATTCGCTTTGTCCTTCCTGATCTTTCTGACTACCAGAGGAATCAGGGACAAGGGGGGAAAGGCATAAGCCAGAGAAAAATCCCATTGTATTAAAAAGGCATCCACTGCCAGCGGGTTTTCTCTGGGGTTTAGGGAGCAGAACTGTTCTACTTTCCGATTCCTTCTGGTGGCAAAAAGGTCTATGTCTGGTTGCCCCATCTGCGCATAATCCTGTTGAAGATGACGCTCTTTAACGACCATTCCCCTTGTCTTAGAAGGTGGCGGCTTAAAAAGTCTGCGGTGGTGTTTTCCTCTCCTCTTATATGCAATGCTGTTAAGGATAGAAAATGTCTTTCTGCCAGATGGAACAGACGTTCTGACACTTGCATGAGAGGACCAGATCGAGTGCCTCCCTGGTGGTTGATATAGGCTACCGCAACCTGATTGTCGGACAAAATCCGTACGTGATGACCCTGTAGATAAATGAGGAGTCTTTTAACCGCCAATTCTACTGCCGTAAGCTCTTTCATGTTAGAGGACATGTCTATCTGATGATGCTGCCATAAACCCTGCACTACAGAATCAGACATATGAGCCCCCCAACCAGTGGGACTAGCATCCGTGGTGACTACTCTGGTTATATCATACTCCCATGGCACCCCTTTGGATAGGTTACGATTATCCAGCCACCATTCTAAGGACTTAATTGTGGCCCGGGATAAAGTTAGTCGGCTCTCTAGGCAGTTTCCTAGGCTTTATCGTAATGCAAGACCTCAGCTTGTAAAGCCCTAGTATGAAACCGTGCCCATTGTACTGCAGGGATGCAGGCGGAAAGAGAGCCCAACAAGGACATGGCTTTCCTAAGCGACATGGTGGGGTTATTGGAGGCATTTAGGATCTGATAGTGCAGGCGTATTAGTATGTCAGTTGGAAGTCGGCACTCTTGTTTCTGGGAATCCAAAGTTAGGCCCAAAAACTGTTGTACTTGGATCGGCTGCAATCGAGATTTTGCCACCCCAACTGTTCTAGAACAGATACTGCTTTATCTAATTGTTCCTGACAGTGGTCCGCTGTTTTTCCTATAATCAGGAAATCATCGAGGTAGGGAACTATCAGGATGTTAGATTCCCGTAGGTGGGCCATCACTTCTGCTATGATTTTTGTAAACACTCGAGGGGCAATTGCAAGACCGAAAGGTAGGGCCTTATATTGAAAATGTTGCAGCGAGTCTTCCAACCATACTGCCACTCTAAGGAAACGCTGATGGGTTACACTGATGGGAACATGGTAATAGGCATCTTTTAAGTCCAATACTGTCACGGGTGCGTCGCTGCGAAGATCGTCGCGATTGCACACCCTGACTTTGCACAGCTGAGTTTCTGGTGCTGGGTGTTTTTCCAGCACTGAGGGAGTTAATTCTTTCTCTCTCTGTGCTGGACTGACCAGCCTCGCTCAGCTGCAATTAATGTTTTGTTAATTGGTTTCCTTCAAATACCTGCCTGTCTGCTGGGGAAGTGTCGGTAAAAGCATTCATGCAGACCAGCAGAGCGGATCGTATTGAGAAGTCTAAGCTAAGAATACCTGTTGTGGTTTTCTCCTCTCCTCGCTTTATTAGTTATCTCCCTACCCGTTTGTGTTCCCTCGGTAGTGGTAGTGTAAGGTTCTATGTATATATTCCTGAAACTCAGTTTGTTCGTCAGCCATTTTACTTTCTGTCTTGCTGCAGCTATCTTGCCCTCAGTCAAAATGGAGTTTCCAGCTTGCATGTTCCCGCCCTGATTCTCTCCTTTGCTTCTTAAGCAGCCACAGCTGAGCAATCAGTGCTTCAGAATC
The DNA here is from genome assembly GCA_033576555.1 of Oophaga sylvatica. Classification (NCBI taxonomy): domain Eukaryota; kingdom Metazoa; phylum Chordata; class Amphibia; order Anura; family Dendrobatidae; genus Oophaga; species Oophaga sylvatica. The sequence goes on along the minus strand of JARQOD010003434.1, from coordinate 46,493 downwards.
TAGCCTGCAGTGAACCTGTGACTTGACTCCTGTAAGCCTTGGACCTTGTACTCCAGCTATTCCTACTGAGGAACTCTGAAGCACTTGTGGACTCTGAACCCTGCTCTTTGAAAGACCCACGTTTGCATGGACTTACGGTAACAGAGAAGAAGATCCTGAATCTGTATTGGAGAGTGATTGCTGAGCTTGGATTACTCTGGCCTGCTGTGTCTCCTGTTTCTGTGTCTGCAAACTGTGTGACTATTTCTGCCAACTTGTATGAAGTAATACAGGACTTTTCTATATCAAACCTGTGACTCCTGTGTTTTCATCGCACCCAAGCACAAGACGCTATATGAACTGTACTACATACATTACAAGATTCTGAAGCCAAAACGTTAGTGTCTGCTGGGTCTGGAAGGCTGTGTCTGCTGTACTGTGGATATCAGACGTCCGGTTGTACTTTCTGTGATGACAGTGGTTGTGACTTCTCACAACCATTCCAGGTGAGCAATTCCCTTAAGTTTTTTCTTTTTGCAGTGTTACCACAGGTAAACACTATTGTTTTTTTTTTTCCTTTCTTTTCTCTTTTTTGTCTGCTGTAACTCTGGATATCAGATGTCTGGTTGAAACTTTCTGTGCTGATAGTGGTTGTGACTTCTCACAACCATTCCAGGTGAGCAGTTCCCTTAATTTTTTTTTCTCTCTGCAGTGTTGCCACAGGTGAACACTATTGTTTTTTTTTTTTTTTCTCTCCTCTTCTTCCAGTAATCCTGTCTTAAAAGATCTGGAAAATGGAGGCCCGCATAAAGGAACTTTGCGGAGTGACTGATAATATCCTTGCAGATTTGCAGAATATAAAGACCCGTTTTACAAATCTACAGGACCTCAATAATCACAATTTGCAAGTGGTTGGACAGACTACCCAGGATTTGCGAGCCAGGATTGAGGTTCTAGAGGGGCGAGTCCAGGCTCCTGCCGTTGCCCCGAGTGCTGGGATTCCCAAGTTGCCCCCTTTTCGTTTTGGCGGTGAACGTGAGAAATTCAGGGGATTTATTAATCAATGCAATCTTTTTTTTTCTGCACATGCTTCACAATTTCCCACTGAACGATCTAAGGTGCTTACTATAATTATGTTGCTTACCAACAAGGCTTTAATGTGGGCAAACCCTCTGATTGAGACTGAGGATGATTGTTTGAATCACCTTGATGATTTTATTTCAGCCATGGGGCAGGTGTTTGATGACCCCAATCGAGGTGCAACAGCTGAAGCAGCCATGTTAGCTTTGCGCCAAGGTAAGCACTCGGTAGCTGAATATGCCTTGGATTTCAGGAGATGGGCCCTTGATACCACCTGGGACAGTTCCGCCAAAAAAATCTATTTTTCGAAAGGGGTTATCTCCACTGATTAAGGATGAACTTGCTCGTGCCGACCCTCCTACTGCGTTAGGTGACTTTATTAACTACTGCATCCGTATTGATACTCGTCTGACTGAACGCAGGCAAGAGAGATGGTTCGAAAGCAATCGTACTAACCTTTTCCTACCTTCCTCTCCAGCTAAGGAACCTTTGAGTAGGATTACACGGGAATCTGAACCTGAACCCATGCAGGTAGACTCTTTACAACGACGGGTTAGTGATGCACGCAAGGAACATCGTTTTAAGGAGAATCTATGTTTCTATTGTGGTAAGTCAGGGCACTTCATTATAAACTGCCCCAGCCGTTCTCGTAAGACTACTGCAGCACTCATTCATTGTGAGTGTTGCGAGAGGGGATCTGTCAGGTCCGAGCCTCAGGCTCCAGAGAGATCTGCAGCAACAGATCTTGATTTCTCGGACTTAAACTCCGTTACCTCTGAGGACGTTGACTGTGTAAACGCTGCCATTTTTCAAGTTTCCTCAGCGGTGTCCCAGCTGAGTTGTAAGAAAAACAATTCTCATTGCTTTCTTTCCATCAAACTCTGGGTTGACTCAGCTTGGGTGTCTAGCTCTGCTATGATCGACTCAGGGGCAAGTGGAAATTTTATGGATGTCTCCTTTGCTCTGAAACAGGGAATACGTTCAGTGAAGAAGGCTACTCCAGTACAGATGGAAACTGTGGATGGCTCCCTGCTGACCTCTGGACCAGTGGATCAGGAAACAGAGCCTTTGAGGGTTCTTATGGGTAAAGATCATCAAGAGAAACTGTCCTTTATGCTTATCTCTTCTCCCCACTTTCCCATTATTCTAGGGCTACCATGGCTGCAGGCACAGAATCCTACCATTAACTGGGAGACCAAGGAATTACACTTTCCAGAGAAACAGATGAGTCCAAAAGTTTCAGCTTGCTCTGTTCCTAAAGGAATCATGTCAGTCCCTGAACTACCAGCTGTATACCAGGACTATGTGGATTTATGTGACAAGAAGAACGCTGACCAGCTTCCTCCTCACCGTCCATATGATTGTCCAATTGAATTATTGCCTGGAGCAGAGATACCTTTTGGTAAGATCTACCCCCTGGCGGGGCCCGAGCTAAAGGCTTTAAAGGATTACATAGATGAAAATCTAGCCAAGGGCTTCATACGCCCCTCTTCATCTCCTGCAGGTGCACCCATCTTCTTTGTAAAGAAGAAAGATGGATCTCTGAGACCATGCGTAGACTATAGGGAACTCAATAAGGTTACTATTAGAAACCGTTATCCATTGCCTTTAATCCCTGAGTTATTGGAGAGAGTGCGACATGCCAAAATTTTTTCTAAACTAGATCTTCGTGGGGCCTATAACTTAGTCCGTATTAGACCTGGGGATGAATGGAAGACTGCATTCAGGTCACGCTATGGACACTTTGAATATCTAGTTATGCCTTTTGGTCTGAATACCGCCCCAGCCACTTTCCAACACTTGGTGAATGACATCTTCAGGGATCTCCTAGATACATTCGTGGTAATTTATTTGGATGATATTCTAATTTTTTCTAACTCCACAGAGGAACATCATGGACATGTGAGAATGGTCTTGGAACGTCTAAGACAAAATCATCTTTACATCAAACTTGAAAAGTGTGAATTCCATAGGACCGAAATTCAATTTCTGGGGTATGTACTGTCTACACAAGGAATTAGTATGGATGGAAGCAAAACCCAAGCCATCAAGGATTGGCCAAGTCCTAGAAATGTGAAGGAGGTACAGCGCTTCATCGGGTTTGCCAACTTCTATAGACGTTTCATTAGAAATTTCTCTGAGGTAGTGTCACCTATCACTCAACTTACCCGGAAAGAGTCTAGGTTTTCCTGGACTCCCCAAGCCCAGGAAGCATTTTCCCGTCTAAAAGATAAATTTACCACTGCACCTATCCTAGTACATCCCAACCCCGAGCTTGCCTTCATAATAGAGGTGGATGCTTCAGACTGTGCCGTTGGAGCTATACTCTCTCAGAGAACAGGTGAGAAGAATGTCTTGCATCCCTGTGCCTTCTTTTCCCAGCAGTTGTCTTCGGCTGAGAGGAACTACGATGTGGGCAATAGAGAGTTGTTGGCCATTATTGCCGCCTTCAAAGAATGGAGACACCTTCTTCAGGGAGCTGCACAGCAAATAGTCGTCCTGACAGACCATCGTAACCTTGAGTTTATCAGGTCGGCTAAGTGCCTGACTCCTCGCCAGGCTCGCTGGAGTCTTTTCTTAAACCAATTTAATTTTATCATCTCTTATAGACCAGGATCGCGCAATGGAAAGGCTGATGCACTCTCTAGGATTTACTCAGCAGAGACACGTCCAATTACTCCTCCTAAGACTATTCTTCCTGACTCTAGATTCCTAGGAGTAATTCATAATCAAGACCTACTTAAGGACATCAAGGAAGCATACCATGCGGATTCCTTTTTGGCACAACCCCCAAGGGACGTAAGTCTTGTCTTTAAGAATGGTGTGTGGATTCAGGGACAACGTCTGTATATTCCTGAAACAGTCAGATTAAGAGTATTGCAACTCATTCACGATTCCAAGATAGCTGGGCATAGAGGAATTCTAAAGACACAGGAATTTCTTTCTCGTTTCTTTTGGTGGCCCACTTGCAGGAAGGATGTTTTGAATTATGTCACTTCATGTGAGGTCTGTGCAAGATGCAAAACACCTCGCTCCTCACCAACTGGTCTGTTACAGCCTCTTCCCACCCCATCCCGCCCGTGGGGATCCATTTCTATGGACTTCATTGTGGAGTTACCAACCTCTCAGGGGAAGAACACCATTCTAGTGGTGGTTGACCGTCTAACAAAGGCAGCTCATTTTATCCCTTGTGTCGGCTTACCCACTGCAAAACAGACATCAGATTTGATGATTAAAGATGTGTTTCGCTTACATGGAGTACCGGATGAGGTTATTTCGGATCGGGGGTGCAATTCACTTCTAGGTTTTGGCAAAATTTCTGTGCAGCATTGGACATTAAAGTAAACCTTTCTTCTGCTTTTCATCCCCAGACTAATGGACAGACCGAACGAACCAATCAAACCCTGGAGCAGTATCTGTCACGCTGTCTAATGATATGTATACAATGTCAGTAAACTATTAATACAGGAACAACACTCTATACAACAACTAGTATAGCAACATCAGCATGTAAGTATAGAATAGATTTACCTGACACGATATCTGCTGAACTCAGGGTTAATCTTGAGGACTTGATGAGCTGAAACAGGAAAGAGGTGGACCGGTATCTAACCTGACCCTAAACTGGGGTCCTAACTAATCCCTCACCTTGGAGGTACTGATAATGGTTCAGAGGTCCAAGTCTCCAACCTAACCCTGACTCCTATCAGACCCTGAACCCTGTAATCAGTCCTAAGAAGGATCCTGACTACCACCTAAGGGATATGGGCTGATCTCAGCTAAATACACAGATTAGACATATAAGACAGACAGGATAACACTCGCTTGCATACACACTCAAACACCAAAGGAACATAAATGGTCTGGGAAATAAACTCTAACCAAGTTGAGCTTAGAACAACTAAGGAGCTCACAACTAAAGTCTATACAGATTCATTCCTATCTGTGGTCTGCATGAAGGTTTCACTGGCAACTCCCCAAGCAGACAACCAGGAATTTAAAGAAAACCAATCAACAAATAATCAATTGCAGCCGGGAGAAACTGCACCCAGTCCCAGAACCGAGCACAGACAGAATTAACTCCCTAGCTGCCAAACACAAAGAAACAGCAGCTCAGCTGTGAGAAGTCAAAATGTGCAACCGCGACGATCTTCGTGGCAATGCACACATGACAGTACCCCCCCTTCTACGAGGGGCCTCCGGACCCTCAGGGCCAGGCCTGCCCGGGTGAGTTCTGTGGAAGGTCCGAACCAAACGATCTGCGTTAACATCAGACGCAGGGACCCACGTCCTCTCCTCTGGACCATACCCCTTCCAATGCACCAAGTACTGAAGGGACCGGCGATTCAGACGTGAGTCAATGATCTTTGATACTTGAAATTCCAAGTTACCATTGACCAACACAGGAGGAGGAGGTAGAGGTGACGGTATGACTGGTGCCACATACCTTTTAAGTAATGACTTGTGGAACACATTATGAATTTTAAACGTAGGAGGGAGGTCCAGACGAAATGCCACAGGATTAATTATGGAACTGATCCTGTACGGCCCGATGAATCTGGGACCCAGTTTCCAGGAGGGCACTTTAAGTTTTATATTCCTGGTAGACAACCATACCAGATCGTTCACATTCAGATCTGGACCAGAAACTCTCCTCCTATCAGCCATACGTTTGTAACGGTTCCCCATCGCACTCAGATTATTCAATACACCTCTCCACACAGAAGCAAGTGACGACGAGAAACGCTCCTCCTCAGGAACCCCAGAAGGGCCCCCCCATTGAAAGTACAAAACTGGGGATGGAAACCATATGCCCCAAAAAACGGGGACTTACCAGTGGACTCGCTCCGCCTGTTGTTAAGAGCGAACTCTGCCAGAGGCAAGAAAGAAGACCAGTCCTCTTGGTTCTCTGAGACAAAACACCGGAGATATGTCTCTAAGCTCTGATTCAGACGCTCTGTCTGACCATTGGTCTGCGGATGAAAAGCCGAGGAAAATGACAATTGCATCCCCCGACGTAAACAAAATGCCCTCCAAAATTTGGACACAAACTGAGACCCCCTATCTGACACCACATCAGAAGGCAACCCATGAAGTCTAACGATCTCCCTAATGAACACCTGCGCCAGAGTTTTAGCATTAGGGAGTGCAGGAAGAGCAACGAAATGTGCCATCTTACTGAACCTGTCAACAACCACCAGTATGACAGTATTCCCTGACGACGGAGGAAGGTCCGTAATGAAGTCCATAGATAAATGAGTCCATGGACGCTCCGGAAGTTTCAAGGGTAAAAGGGTCCCAGACGGACGGGTATGAGGGGTTTTAGAGCGAGCACACACCCCACATGATGCGACAAAAGTTATAACATCTTTATTAGCATTAGGCCACCAAAACCGGCGAGAAAGGAGATCTAAAGTAGCCTTACTCCCTGGATGTCCTGCTAGAGCAGAATTATGATGTGCCTCAATAACCTTTTGTCTCAACAGATTTGGGACAAACAGTCTCCCTGGAGGTCCTGCAGGGGCGTCCCCCTGAGCCTCTAACACCTCCTCCTCAAGCTCAGAAAATACAGCCGACACTACCACCCCCTCCTGAAGGATAGGACTCGGGTCATCCGTTTTCCCGGCCCCTGGGAAACTGCGAGACAAGGCATCAGCCTTTACATTCTTAGACCCCGGGCGATAAGTGACGACAAAATTAAACCTGGTAAAAAACAACGACCATCGAGCTTGTCTGGAATTCAGACGCTTAGCGGATTCCAAATACAACAGGTTCTTGTGATCAGTAATAACGGTAACCGGGTGGACTGCCCCCTCCAAAAAGTGACGCCATTCTTCAAAAGCTAACTTAATGGCCAAAAGTTCCCTATTGCCGATATCATAATTCCTTTCGGCGGACGACAATTTCTTAGAAAAGAAAGCGCACGGATGCCATTTACCAGGGGACGGACCCTGGGACAATATAGCACCCACCCCTACGTCAGACGCATCCACCTCCACAATGAACGGCTGAGATGCATCTGGTTGGATGAGAACGGGTGCCGAAGCAAAACATTTCTTCAAAGAGGAAAAGGCTTGGCAAGCTTTGTCCGACCATTTAGAAAAATCCGTCCCTTTTCTTGTCATGTCAGTGAGAGGTTTGACGACAGATGAGAAATTACAAATAAATTTCCGGTAGTAGTTAGCAAACCCCAAAAAACGCTGCAGAGCCTTAAGATCCCCTGGCTGATCCCATTCAAGCACTGCTCTCACCTTTTCAGGGTCCATACGGAAACCGGAGGCTGACACCAAAAAACCCAAAAACTGAAGTTCCTGTACGGCAAATACACACTTCTCCAGTTTGGCGTATAGTTTATTGTCTCGCAAGATCTGCAACACCTGTCTCACATGCTCCTGATGAGACACAAGATCTGGCGAGTAAATTAAAATGTCGTCCAAATATACAACCACAAACAGCCCCACAAGGTGACGAAAAATGTCATTAACAAAATGTTGGAATACTGCTGGTGCAGTAGTCAGACCAAAAGGCATGACTAGGTTCTCATAATGTCCCTCCGGCGTGTTAAACGCCGTTTTCCACTCATCCCCCTCTTTTATCCTAATCAGATTATACGCCCCCCTGAGATCCAATTTAGAAAACCATTTGGCGCCAACAATTTGATTGAAGAGATCAGGAATAAGAGGGAGTGGATACGGATCTCGAACAGTAATCCGATTAAGTTCGCGGAAATCCAAGCAAGGGCGTAGGCCTCCATCTTTCTTCTTCACAAAGAAGAACCCCGCGGCTACTGGGGAAGATGAAGGTCTAATATGCCCTTTGGCCAGACTTTCAGAAATATAATCTTTCATAGCCTGCCTCTCAGGACCAGAAAGATTATACAACCTAGCTTTAGGCAACTTAGCATCAGGAAGGAGATTAATAGAGCAGTCATACACGCGATGAGGAGGCAACTCCTGACACCCCTCCTCAGAGAAAACATCCCCAAAATCCTCCAAAAAAGGAGGCAATGTACTAGGCACGACCGCACTGATGACTGTGTTCATGCAGTTGCTTTTGCAAAACTCACCCCATTGGCTTATTTCTCTGGACTGCCAATTAATCACAGGGTTATGTTTAACCAACCAAGGAAGTCCCAACACAATGGGAGTAGGTAGACCCTCCAACACATAACAAGATAATTGTTCCCTATGTATTGCCCCTACCCGAAGGTCAATGTTATGAACCTCATGAACAAAGCTACCTTGGCCGAGAGGCCTGGCGTCAATGGAGAATATAGGGATCGGTTTAACCAATACACTCAGATGCATACCTTGAGCCTGAGCAAACTGAGCGTCAACCAGATTAGCCCCGGGAACCACTATCAAGAAGAACAGACAATCTCTCCACTCTCGTACCAACTACCACCTCCACTGGTACAAGGAACTGAGAAGAACTGGCGGATGAAATACATACTCCCAGGTTGTCGTCCACCACACAACCTGGGATTAACAGTTTTCCGGCGACTTTTGGCTCAACAAGGCACGGGATGGACATTCTCCAACAAAATGTCCCTCTTTCCCGCAGAAAAAACATCTTCTAGTCCTGCGGCGTACCGCCAATCCCTCCTACGAAATGATGTCCCTCCCAACTGCATAGGCTCTGTCACGCGGTCTTATGATATGTGTACGATGTCAGTAAACTATTCATTAAAGAACAACACTCTATACAACATATAGATTAGCAACATCAGCATGTAAATATAGAATAGATTTACCTGACACGATATCCGTTGAACTCAGGATTAATCTTGAGGACTTGATACACTGTAACAGGAAAGAAGAGGACCGGGGGTCTAACCTGACCCTAAACTGGGGTCCTAACTAATCCCTCACCTTGGAGGTACTGATAATGGTTCAGAGGTCCAAGTCTCCAGCCTAACCCTGTCTCCTATCAGTCCCTGAACCCTGTAATCAGTCCTAAGAAGGATTCTGATTACCACCAAAGGGATATGGGCTGATCTCTGCTAAATACACAGATTAGCAATATAAGACAGACTGGAGAAAACACAGACTTGCATACACACTCAAACACAGAAGGAACATAAATGATCTGGGATATTAAACTCTAAGCAAGGTGAGCTTAAAACAACTAAGGAGCTCTTTAACTTAAGTCTATACAGATACAATCCTATCTGTGGTCTGCATGAAGAATTTCACTGGCAACTCCCAAAACAGACCACCAGAGATTTAAAGGAAACCAATCAACAAATAATTAATTGCAGCCGGGAGAAACTGCACCCAGTCCCAGAACTGAGCACAGACAGAATTAACTCCCTAACTGCCAAACACAAAGAAACAGCAACTCAGCTGTGAGAAGTCAGAATGTGCAACCGCGACGATCTTCGTGGCGATGCACACATGACAGTACCCCCCCTTCTACGAGGGGCCTCCGGACCCTCAGGGCCAGGTTTGCCCGGGTGAGTTCTGTGGAAGGTCCGCACCAAACGATCTGCGTTAATGTCAGACGCAGGAACCCACGTCCTCTCCTCTGGACCATACCCCTTCCAATGCACCAAGTACTGAAGGGACCGGCGATTCAGACGTGAGTCAATGATCTTTGACACTTGAAACTCCAAATTACCATTGACCACCACTGGAGGAGGAGGTAGAGGTGATGGTATGACTGGTGCCACGTACCTCTTAAGTAATGACTTGTGGAACACATTATGAATTTTAAACGTAGGAGGGAGGTCCAGACGAAATGCCACAGGATTAATTATGGAACTGATCCTGTACGGCCCGATGAATCTGGGGCCCAGCTTCCAGGAGGGAACTTTAAGTTTTATATTCCTGGTAGACAACCATACCAGATCGTTCACATTAAGATCTGGACCAGAAACTCTCCTCCTATCAGCCATACGTTTATAACGGTTCCCCATAGCACTCAGATTATTCAATACACCTCTCCACACTGAAGCAAGTGACGACGAGAAACGCTCCTCCTCAGGAACCCCAGAAGGGCCCCCCCCATTGAAAGTACAAAACTGAGGATGAAAACCATATGCCCCAAAAAACGGGGATTTACCAGTGGACTCGCTCCGCCTGTTGTTAAGAGCGAACTCTGCCAGAGGCAAGAAAGAAGACCAGTCCTCCTGGTTCTCTGAGACAAAACACCGAAGATAAGTCTCTAGGCTTTGATTCAGACGCTCTGTCTGACCATTGGTCTGCGGATGAAAAGCCGAGGAAAATGACAATTGCATCCCCCGACGTAAACAAAATGCCCTCCAAAACTTGGACACAAACTGAGACCCCCTATCTGACACCACATCAGAAGGCAACCCATGAAGTCTCACAATCTCCCCAATGAACACCTGCGCCAGAGTTTTAGCATTAGGGAGGGCAGGAAGAGCAATGAAATGTGCCATCTTACTGAACCTGTCAACAACCACCAGTATGACAGTCTTCCCTGACGACTGAGGAAGGTCCGTGATGAAGTCCATAGACAAATGAGTCCATGGACGCTCCGGAAGTTTCAAGGGTAAGAGGGTCCCAGATGGACGGGTATGAGGGGTCTTAGAGCGAGCACAAACCCCACAGGACGCGACAAAAGTTAAAACATCTTTATTAACGTTAGGCCACCAAAACCGGCGAGAAAGGAGATCTAAAGTAGCCTTACTCCCTGGATGTCCTGCTAAAGCAGAATTATGATGTGCCTCAATAACCTTTTGTCTCAACTGATTTGGGACAAACAGTCTCCCTGGAGGTCCTGCAGGGGCGTCCCCCTGAGCCTCTAATACCTCCTCCTCAAGCTCAGAACATACAGCCGACACTACCACCCCCTCCTGAAGGATAGGAATCGGGTCATCCGTTTTCCCGGCCCCTGGGAAACTGCGAGACAAGGCATCCGCCTTAACATTCTTAGATCCAGGGCGATAAGTGACAACAAAATTAAACCTGGTAAAAAACAACGACCATCGAGCTTGTCTGGAATTCAGACGCTTAGCAGATTCCAAATACAGCAGGTTCTTGTGATCAGTAATGACGGTGACCGGGTGGACTGCCCCCTCCAAAAAGTGACGCCATTCTTCAAAAGCCAACTTAATGGCCAAAAGTTCCCTATTGCCGATATCATAATTCCTTTCGGCGGACGACAATTTCTTAGAAAAGAAAGCGCACGGATGCCATTTACCAGGGGACGGACCCTGGGACAATATTGCACCCACCCCTACGTCAGACGCGTCCACCTCCACAACGAACGGCTGTGATGCATCTGGTTGGATGAGAACGGGTGCCGAAGCAAAACATTTTTTCAAAGAGGAAAAAGCTTGGCAAGCTTTGTCCGACCATTTAGAAAAATCCGTCCCTTTTCTTGTCATGTCAGTGAGAGGTTTGACAACAGATGAGAAATTACAAATAAATTTCCGGTAGTAGTTAGCAAACCCCAGAAAACGCTGCAGAGCCTTAAGATCCTCTGGCTGATCCCATTCAAGCACTGCTCTCACCTTTTCAGGGTCCATACGGAAACCGGAGGCTGATACCAAGAAACCCAAAAACTGAAGTTCCTGTACGGCGAATACACACTTTTCCAGTTTGGCGTATAGTTTATTGTCTCGCAAGATCTGCAACACCTGTCTCACATGCTCCTGGTGAGACACAAGATCTGGCGAGTAAATTAAAATGTCATCCAAATATACGACCACAAACAGCCCCACCAGATGACGAAAAATGTCATTAACAAAATGTTGGAATACTGCTGGTGCAGTAGTCAGACCAAAAGGCATGACAAGGTTCTCATAATGTCCCTTCGGCGTGTTAAACGCCGTTTTCCACTCATCCCCCTCTTTTATCCTAATCAGATTATACGCCCCCCTGAGATCCAATTTAGAGAACCATTTGGCGCCAACAATTTGATTGAAGAGATCAGGAATCAGAGGGAGTGGATACGGATCTCGAACAGTAATCCGATTAAGTTCGCGGAAATCCAAGCAAGGGCGTAGGCCTCCATCTTTTTTCTTCACAAAGAAGAACCCCGCGGCCACTGGGGAAGATGAAGGTCTAATATGCCCTTTGGCCAGACTTTCCGAAATATAATCTTTCATAGCCTGCCTCTCAGGACCAGAAAGGTTATATAACCTAGCTTTAGGTAACTTAGCATCAGGAAGTAAATTAATAGAACAGTCATATACGCGATGAGGAGGCAACTCCTGACACCCCTCCTCAGAGAACACATCCCCAAAGTCCTCCAAAAAAGGAGGCAAAGTACTAGGCACGACCGCACTGATGACTGTGTTCATGCAGTTACTTTTGCAAAACTCACCCCATTGGCTTATCTCTCTGGACTGCCAATTAATCACAGGGTTATGTTTAACCAACCAAGGAAGTCCCAACACAATAGGAGTAGGTAGACCCTCCAACACATAACAAGATAATAGTTCCCTATGTATTGCCCCTACCCGAAGGTCAATGTTATGAACCTCATGAACAAAGCTACCTTGGCCGAGAGGCCTGGCGTCAATGGAGAATATAGGGATCGGTTTGACCAATACACTCAGATGCATACCTTGAGCCTGAGCAAACTGAGCGTCAACCAGATTAGCCCCGGACCCACTATCAAGAAGAACAGAAAATCTCTCCACTCTCGTACCAACCACCACCTCCACTGGTACAAGGAACTGAGAAGAACTAGCGGACGAAATACATACTCCCAGGTTGTCGTCCACCACACAACCTGGGATTAACAGTTTTCCGGCGACTTCTTGCTCAACAAGGCACGGGACGGACATCCCCCAACAAAATGTCCCTCTTTCCCGCAGAAGAAACACCTTCTAGTCCTGCGGCGTACCGCCAATCCCCTCCTACGAAATGATGTCCCTCCCAACTGCATAGGCTCCTCCGAACAGACAAGGGGAACCTCAACATAAGGGACTTTAGTAGTAGGTGGAGTAACAACAGGGGGCGGAGTTACCTCGCACCTCTCCCGGAGCCGTCTATCAGTACGGATAGCCAGGGCCATAGCAGCCTCCAGTGATGGAGGAGAATCATACTGAGCCAAAACGTCCTTTAATTTGTCAGAAAGCCCATGACAAAACTGGCTCCTAAGAGCTGGGTCATTCCACTGAGTATCTGTGGCCCATCTACGGAACTCAGAAGCAAATTCCTCCGCCGGACGATCCCCCTGCTGTATCTTACGTAATTTTGTCTCAGCAAGAGAGACCCGATCTGGGTCATCATATACCAAACCCAGGGCAGTAAAAAATCTATCTACTGACTGTAGAGCCGGGGATCCCGGAGGAAGGGAAAATGCCCAGGATTGAGGGTCCCCTTGTAGGAGCGAGATAACAATTCCCACTCTCTGCTCTTCACTCCCTGATGATCGAGGCCGAAGCCGAAAATACAATTTACATGCTTCCCTGAAGGTAAAAAATTTGTCTCGCCCACCAGTGAACCTGTCCGGGAGAGCTACTTTAGGTTCAAATCTGGTTTGCTCCGAGGGAGACAAAACTTTGGACTTAATGTCCGTCAGCTCCATGGATAATCCCTGCAACTGCAGAGCCAGCTGGGCTACTGGATCCATGGCAACTGGGAATAATTTTATTGGCCAGTGAAAATGTCACGCGGTCTTATGATATGTGTACGATGTCAGTAAACTATTCATTAAAGAACAACACTCTATACAACATATAGATTAGCAACATCAGCATGTAAATATAGAATAGATTTACCTGACACGATATCCGTTGAACTCAGGATTAATCTTGAGGACTTGATACACTGTAACAGGAAAGAAGAGGACCGGGGGTCTAACCTGACCCTAAACTGGGGTCCTAACTAATCCCTCACCTTGGAGGTACTGATAATGGTTCAGAGGTCCAAGTCTCCAGCCTAACCCTGTCTCCTATCAGTCCCTGAACCCTGTAATCAGTCCTAAGAAGGATTCTGATTACCACCAAAGGGATATGGGCTGATCTCTGCTAAATACACAGATTAGCAATATAAGACAGACTGGAGAAAACACAGACTTGCATACACACTCAAACACAGAAGGAACATAAATGATCTGGGATATTAAACTCTAAGCAAGGTGAGCTTAAAACAACTAAGGAGCTCTTTAACTTAAGTCTATACAGATACAATCCTATCTGTGGTCTGCATGAAGAATTTCACTGGCAACTCCCAAAACAGACCACCAGAGATTTAAAGGAAACCAATCAACAAATAATTAATTGCAGCCGGGAGAAACTGCACCCAGTCCCAGAACTGAGCACAGACAGAATTAACTCCCTAACTGCCAAACACAAAGAAACAGCAACTCAGCTGTGAGAAGTCAGAATGTGCAACCGCGACGATCTTCGTGGCGATGCACACATGACAGGCTCATCCGAACAGACAAGGGGAACCTCAACATAAGGGACTTTAGTGGTAGGTGGAGAAACAACAGGGAGTGGGGTTACCTCACCCCTCTCCCGAAGCCGTCTATCAGTACGGATAGCTAAGGCCATAGCAGCCTCCAGAGAAGGAGGAGACTCATACTGAGCCAAAACGTCTTTTAATTTATCAGAAAGCCCATGACAAAACTGGCTCCTAAGAGCTGGGTCATTCCACTGAGTATCTGTGGCCCATCTACGAAACTCAGAAGCAAATTCCTCTGCCGGACGATCTCCCTGCTGTATCTTACGTAATTTAGTCTCAGCAAGAGAGACCCGATCTGGGTCATCATATACCAATCCCAGGGCAGTAAAAAATTGATCTACAGACAGTAGAGCCGGGGATCCCGGAGGAAGGGAAAATGCCCAGGATTGAGGGTCCCCTTGCAGAAGTGAGATAACAATTCCCACTCTCTGCTCCTCACTCCCTGATGATCGAGGCCGAAGCCGAAAATACAATTTACATGCCTCCCGGAAGGTGAAAAATTTGTCTCGCCCACCAGTGAACCTGTCCGGGAGAGCTACCTTAGGTTCAACTCTGGTTTGCTCCAGGGAGACAAAACTTTGGACTTAATGTCCGTCAGCTCCATGGATAATCCCTGCAACTGCAGAGCCAGCTGGGCTACTGAATCCATGGTAACTGGAGATAATTTTTATGGCCAGTGAAAATGTCACGCTGTCTAATGATATGTATACAATGTCAGTAAACTATTAATACAGGAACAACACTCTATACAACAACTAGTATAGCAACATCAGCATGTAAGTATAGAATAGATTTACCTGACACGATATCTGCTGAACTCAGGGTTAATCTTGAGGACTTGATGAGCTGAAACAGGAAAGAGGTGGACCGGTATCTAACCTGACCCTAAACTGGGGTCCTAACTAATCCCTCACCTTGGAGGTACTGATAATGGTTCAGAGGTCCAAGTCTCCAACCTAACCCTGACTCCTATCAGACCCTGAACCCTGTAATCAGTCCTAAGAAGGATCCTGACTACCACCTAAGGGATATGGGCTGATCTCAGCTAAATACACAGATTAGACATATAAGACAGACAGGATAACACTCGCTTGCATACACACTCAAACACCAAAGGAACATAAATGGTCTGGGAAATAAACTCTAACCAAGTTGAGCTTAGAACAACTAAGGAGCTCACAACTAAAGTCTATACAGATTCATTCCTATCTGTGGTCTGCATGAAGGTTTCACTGGCAACTCCCCAAGCAGACAACCAGGAATTTAAAGGAAACCAATCAACAAATAATCAATTGCAGCCGGGAGAAACTGCACCCAGTCCCAGAACCGAGCACAGACAGAATTAACTCCCTAGCTGCCAAACACAAAGAAACAGCAGCTCAGCTGTGAGAAGTCAAAATGTGCAACCGCGACGATCTTCGTGGCAATGCACACATGACAGTATCTCCGCTGCTTTATCTGCCACCTACAGGATGATTGGGTGGATCTACTTCCATTAGCTGAGTTCTCGTATAACAACTCTCAGAGTGCCTCCACTAAACAGTCTCCTTTTTACTCTAATCTAGGTTATCATCCTAACATTCTACCACGATTTCCCATAGAAACGCCTTTACCAGCAGTGGCTGAAAGAATCACGTCTTTACAGAAGAATATGGATCTTCTAAAGGAAAATCTGGAATCGGCTCAAGAAAGGTACAAGAAAGCAGCAGATAAATTTCGTAAACCTGCACCAGCTTTCAAGGTAGGAGACTTGGTCTGGCTGTCAACCAGAAATCTTAAGTTAAGGATTCCATCGTCTAAGTTGGGACATAAGTACATTGGACCCTATAAAATCAGTAAAATTATAAGTGCCGTTGCTTGTCGTCTTCAACTGCCCAGAACTATGAGAATCCACCCTGTCTTTCATGTATCCCTACTAAAGGCTGCGCACACCCAACACGTTTCCTGGACGTTCCTCTCCTTGCCCTGACCCAGTGCTAGTCGATGGTCAGGAAGAATTTGTGGTGGAAAGGATTTTAGATTCCAGGTTGTATAGAAATCAGTTACAATATCTGATTAAATGGCAGGGCTACCCAGTGGAGGACAACTCATGGGAACCGGTCAATAACGTTAATGCTCCTCGCTTGCTCCGTCAGTTTCATCAGAGGTACCCACACAAGCCTGGTCTGAGGTCATCCGGAGGTTGTCCTTAAGGGGGGAGTAATGTAAGGTTCTATGTATATATTCCTGAAACTCAGTTTGTTCGTCAGCCATTTTACTTTCTGTCTTGCTGCAGCTATCTTGCCCTCAGTCAAAATGGAGTTTCCAGCTTGCATGTTCCCGCCCTGATTCTCTCCTTTGCTTCTTAAGCAGCCACAGCTGAGCAATCAGTGCTTCAGAATCTAGCCTGCAGTGAACCTGTGACTTGACTCCTGTAAGCCTTGGACCTTGTACTCCAGCTATTCCTACTGAGGAACTCTGAAGCACTTGTGGACTCTGAACCCTGCTCTTTGAAAGACCCACGTTTGCATGGACTTACGGTAACAGAGAAGAAGATCCTGAATCTGTATTGGAGAGTGATTGCTGAGCTTGGATTACTCTGGCCTGCTGTGTCTCCTGTTTCTGTGTCTGCAAACTGTGTGACTATTTCTGCCAACTTGTATGAAGTAATACAGGACTTTTCTATATCAAACCTGTGACTCCTGTGTTTTCATCGCACCCAAGCACAAGACGCTATATGAACTGTACTACATACATTACAGGTAGTTTTGTATGCAAGGTGTTCTTTTATTTTTACCCCTTGTACTGTCTCGTTTGTCTTATACTGTGTGTGAAGGCAGATACCTTCCTGATCCCTGTGGTGGTAATCAGGGTCCTTCTCAGGACTAGATTACAGTGGTTAGGGATTCACAGGAGATAGGGTTTACGCTGGCGGCCTGGACCTCTGTACCTTCAACAGTACCTCCAGGTAGAGGGATTAGCCAGGACCCCAGCTTAGGGTCAGCATAGACCCCGGTTCTCCTGTATACAGAGACAGCGTGACATTTTCACCGACCCAAAATTTAAGATTCTCCCCAGCCACCACGGATCCAGTAGCCAGTCTAGCTCAGCAGTTGCAGAGTTTGTCCATGGAGCTGAGGGATGTTAAGTCCAAGGTTTTGTACCCCCCGGAGCAAGCCAGAACTGAACCTAAAGTAGCTCTCCCGGACAGGTTCACTGGAGGGCGGGACAAGTTTTTTGCTTTCCGGGAGGCATGTAAATTGTACTTTCGGTTGCGACCTCGGTCATCTGGGAGTGAAGATCAAAGAGTGGGAATTGTCATCTCGCTCCTACAAGGGGACCCCCAATCCTGGGCGTTCTCTCTTCCCCTGGGCTCCCCGGCTCTCCAGTCAGTGGATAGATTTTTCGCAGCTCTGGGTCTTGTATATGATGACCCGGATCGGGTCTCCCTTGCTGAATCTAAGTTACGTAGGATACAGCAGGGAGATCGTCCGGCAGAGGAATTTTCTTCGGAGTTCCGTAGGTGGGCCACGGACACCCAGTGGAATGACCCAGCTCTTAGGAGCCAGTTTTGTCAAGGTTTATCTGATAAATTAAAAGATGTCTTGGCACAGTATGACCCTCCCACGTCACTGGAGGCCGCTATGGCCCTTGCTATTCGCATTGATAGACGGTTGCGGGAGAGGTGCGGGGTAACTCCGCCCCATGTGAAGACTCCACCTTCCTCAAGGGTCCCTTACACGGAGGTTCCCCTGGTCAGTCCAGAGGAGCCTATGCAATTAGGAGGGACATCATTCCGGGGGAGGGGATCGGTGGGGCGCCACAAAACTAGAAGTTGTTTCTTCTGTGGAAAAAAGGGACATTTTATTAGGGGGTGTCCATCCCGTCCTTTGCAGAGTGAGAAGTCGCCGGAAAACTATTGATCTCAGATTGTGTGGTGGACGGCAATCTGGGAGTAAGTATTTCGTCCCTAAGTTCGTCTCAGTTTCTCGTACCGGCGGTGGTGGTGGTGGGTGCGAGAACTGAGAGGATATCTGTTCTTCTGGATAGTGGAGCCGGGGCTAATCTGGTGGATGCTCGCTTTGCCCGGGTTCAAGGTATGTGATTGTGTAGGTTGGCTAAACCCGTCCCCATATTCTCGATCGACGCCAGACCTCTCGGTCAGGGAAGTTTTGTGCAAGCAGTGCATAACATTGATCTTCAAATGGGGGCGCTACATAAAGAACTGTTGTCTTGTTATGTGTTGGAGGGTCTTCCCACTCCTATAGTGCTGGGCCTGCCTTGGCTAACTAAGCATAACCCGGTTATTGATTGGCAATCCAGAGAGATAAGCCAATGGAGCGATTTCTGTAATAAAAACTGCATGAATACGGTCATTGGTGCGGTCGCTCCTAGGGCCTTACCTCCATTTCTGGTGGACTTTGAGGATGTATTCTCGGAGGAAGGGTGTCAAGAACTACCTCCTCATCGCGAGCATGACTGTGCTGTTAACTTGATCCCTGGGGCCAAGTTACCAAAATCTAGGTTGTATAACCTTTCTGGTCCTGAGAGACAGGCCATGAAGGATTATATTTCAGAGAGTCTGGCTAAGGGGCATATTAGACCTTCATCTTCCCAGGTGGCCGCGGGGTTCTTCTTTGTGAAGAAAAAAGATGGAGGCCTACGCCCTTGCCTGGATTTCTGTGAGCTTAATCGGATTACGGTACGAGATCCGTATCCGCTCCCACTTATTCCCGATCTCTTCAATCAGATCGTGGGTGCCAAATGGTTCTCTAAGTTGGATCTCAGGGGGGCGTACAATCTTATTAGGATGAAGGAGGGGGATGAGTGGAAGACGGCGTTTAACATTCCGGAGGGGCATTATGAGAACCTTGTCATGCCATTTGGTCTGAGTATTGCCCCGGCGGTGTTTCAACACTTTGTAAATGACATCTTTCGCCACCTAATGGGACAGTTTGTGGTCATATATCTGGATGATATCTTAATTTACTTGAGTCTCATCAGGAGTATGTTAGGCAGGTGTTACAGATCTTGCGGGATAATAAACTGTACGCCAAATGGGAGAAGTGTGTGTTCGCCGTACAGGAACTTCAGTTTTTAGGATTCCTGGTCTCAGCATCCGGTTTTCGTATGGACCCTGGGAAAGTGCGGGCAGTTCTTGAGTGGGATCTGCAAGAGGATCTTAAGGCATTACAACGTTTCCTGGGGTTTGCTAACTACTACCGGAAATTCATTCGTAATTTTTCCTCCATAGTTAAACCTCTCACAGACATGACTAAGAAAGGGACGGATTTTTCAAAGTGGTCTGACAAGGCTTGTCAAGCGTTTTCCTCTTTGAAAAAATGTTTTGCTTCTGCACCCATACTTGTTCAGCCTGATGCGTCTCAGCCATTCATTGTTGAGGTGGACGCTTCCGAGGTAGGGGTGGGAGCAGTATTGTCACAAGGTTCGTCCCCTGGTAAATGGCATCCGTGCGCCTTCTTCTCTAAAAAATTGTCGTCCGCTGAGAGGAATTATGTCGGCAATAGGGAGCTCTTGGCCATTAAGTTGGCTTTTGAGGAGTGGCGTCATTTTTTGGAGGGGGCAGTCCACCCGGTCACTGTCATTACCGATCACAAAAACTTGTTATATTTGGAATCCGCTAAACGTCTGAATCCCAGACAAGCTAGGTGGTCGTTGTTTTTTACCAGGTTTAATTTTGTTGTCACATATCGTCCTGGGTCAAAAAATGTTAAGGCGGATGCCTTATCTCGCTGTTTCCCAGGGGCTGGGAATACGGAGGACCTGGTTCCGGTCCTTCAGGAGGGGGTGGTGGTGTCGACAGTATGCTCTGAGCTTGAGGAAGAGGTATTGGAGGCTCAGGGGGACGCCCCTGTAGGACCTCCAGGGAGACTGTTTGTTCCAAATCAGTTGCGACAAAAGGTGATCGAGGCACACCATAATTCAGCTTTGGCAGGACACCCAGGGAGTAAAGCTACTGAGGATCTCCTCTCGCGCCGGTTTTGTGGGCCTAACTTACATAAGGAGGTGGTAACTTTTGTCGCGTCCTGCGAGGTTTGTGCGCGCTCTAAGACCCCACATACCCGTCCGTCTGGGGCCCTCTTACCTTTGAAGATCCCGGAGCGTCCATGGACTCATCTGTCTATGGACTTCATTACGGATCTCCCGCCATCTTCGGGTTAAAACAGTCATACTCGTTGTGGTGGACAGGTTCAGCAAGATTGCACATTTTATCGCTCTTCCTGCTCTTCCTAATGCTAAAACTCTGGCGCAGGTGTTTATTGGGGAGATTGTGAGGCTTCACGGGTTACCCTCCGATGTGGTGTCAGATCGGGGGTCTCAGTTCGTGTCCAAATTCTGGAAAGCATTTTGTACACGGCGGGGGATGCAGTTGTCATTTTCATCGGCTTTTCACCCGCAGACCAATGGTCAGACAGAGCGTCTGAACCAGAGCTTGGAGACATATCTCCGGTGTTTTGTGTCAGAGAACCAGGAAGACTGGGCTTCGTTCTTGCCTCTGGCGGAGTTTGCTCTAAATAATAGGCGGAGCGAGTCCACTGGTAAGTCCCCGTTTTTTGGGGCATATGGTTTTCACCCTCAGTTTTGTACTTTCAATAGGGGGGGCTCTTCTGGGGTTCCTGAGGAGGAACGGTTTTCGTCGTCACTTGCTTCAGTGTGGAGAGGAGTGCTGAATAATTTGAGTACTATGGGGAACCGATACAAACGTATGGCTGATAGGAGGAGAGTGTCTGGTCCGGACCTAAGTGTGAACGATCTGGTATGGTTGTCTACCAAAAATATAAAACTTAAGGTTCCCTCCTGGAAACTGGGTCCCAGGTTCATCGGGCCATACAAGATCAGTGCTATAATTAATCCGGTTGCATTCCGTCTTGACCTCCCTCCTACATTTAAGATTCATAATGTGTTTCACAGATCGTTACTTAAGAAGTATGTGGCGCCGGTGATACCGGCACCTTTACCTCCTCCTCCTGTAGTGGTCAATGGTAACTTGGAGTTCCAGGTGTCGAGAGTCATCGATTCACGTCTGAATCGCCGGTCCCTTCAGTACCTTGTTCATTGGAGGGGGTATGGTCCTGAGGAGAGGACGTGGGTTTCTGCGTCGGATATTAACGCAGACCGATTGGTTCGGGCCTTCCACACTACTCACCCAGATAAACCCGGTCCTGAGGGTCCAGAGGCCCCTCGTAGAAGGGGGGGTACTGTCACGGGTGCGTCGCTGCGAAGATCGTCTCGATTGCACACCCTGACTTCGCACAGCTGAGTTTCTGGTGCTGGGTGTTTTTCGGCACTGAGGGAGTTAATTCTTTCTCTCTCTGTGCTGGACTGACCAGCCTCGCTCAGCTGCAATTAATGTTTTGTTAATTGGTTTCCTTCAAATACCTGCCTGTCTGCTGGGGAAGTGTCGGTGAAAGCATTCATGCAGACCAGCAGAGCGGATCGTATTGAGAAGTCTAAGCTAAGAATACCTGTTGTGGTTTTCTCCTCTCCTCGCTTTATTAGTTATCTCCCTACCCGTTTGTGTTCCCTCGGTAGTGGTAGTTTTGTATGCAAGGTGTCCTTTTATTTTTACCCCTTGTACTGTCTCGTTTGTCTTATACTGTGTGTGAAGGCAGATACCTTCCTGATCCCTGTGGTGGTAATCAGGGTCCTTCTCAGGACTAGATTACAGTGGTTAGGGATTCACAGGAGATAGGGTTTACGCTGGCGGCCTAGACCTCTGTAACTTCAACAGTACCTCCAGGTAGAGGGATTAGCCAGGACCCCAGCTTAGGGTCAGCATAGACCCCGGTTCTCCTGTATACAGAGACAGCGTGACAAATACCACCATAAAACAGTTTTTAAACAATAATTTTATTGTGGAATTTACTGTTTCCATTTTAAATGGCCATATTAGCAAGAATTTGATCAAGGCTTTTAAATTAATTATCGTCCTGAAGGAGCCGTCCGGCTTCTGGACTAAAAATAGAGGGGAGTAAAAGCCTCTGCCCCTTTCCATTGCAGGTACCTGTACCAGAACCTCTTTATGGCGTAAATCTAGAATTTCTGCCTCCAGCACGGTCTGTTCTGCTATAGAGGACCGGATGGGGGTGATCTTAAAGGTATCTCGAGGTAACTCAGAAAATTCTAGCTTAAGTCCTGAAGCCACGAGGTTCAAAATCCAACTGCTGTTGGAGATTCTGGACCAGGCTGGGTAGAAGGCCGACAGTCTACCTCCCACCGGAGCCGCTAGTCATTTGGAAGTCTTCTTGACATCTCGAGACGGGCCTCTGAACATGTATCCCGTACCTTTCCTCTTTCTATCTTCCCAAGTACCTCGCTCTCTGGACGACCTTCTGCGATTGAATCTTTTTCTGCCGAAGGGACGTCTATATGAGGGATTTGGAATACTAGGGAATTTTTTCTTATCATCCCCTGCCTTCTCCAAGAGGTCATCTAGGACAGGGCCAAATAAGTATTCGCCCTCACAAGGGATAGAACAGAGACGGGATCTGGCCTGAATGTCACCCGGCCAACATTTGAGCCATAGTGCCCTTCGTGCTGCATTAGATAGTCCCGCAGCCCTGGCCGCCATCCTTACAGAGTCGGCAGAAGAATCAGCTAAAAAGGCTGCAGCATTCTGAATAATCGGAAGGGATTTTATCATCGTATCTCGGGAGGTCCCTTCTTCCATTTGAGATTTTAACTGATCCAACCAGACCATCACGGATCTAGCCGTATAAGTAGCAGCCACTGCTGGTCTCAGAGCTCCCGCTGACATTTCCCAAGTACCTTTCAGGAAAGAGTCAGCTTTTTTGTCCAGCGGATCTTTCAGGCTTCCCATATCCTCAAAGGGTATAGAGGATTTCTTAGAGGCCTTAGCTACTGCGGCATCTAGTTTTGGGGCTTTGTCCCACCTATCTACCGATAAATCTTCAAAGGGGTATCTGCGCTTGAATGTTGGGGCAACTGAACCCCTTTTTTTGGCTTTTTCCATTCCTTATTGATCAAATTTTTGATAGAATTATTTAAGGGAAAAGACCTACGTTTTTTCGGGTCTAATCCCCTGAACATAAAGTCCTGTACAGACTTCTCAGGCCTAGAGTCCTCTATCCCCATGGTGGATTTTATCGCTCTGACCAGTTTATCCATCTGATCTAGGGGAAAACAAAATCTGGTGGACTCTTCTTCCGAAGAGGAAGATGAGTGCGAAGGAGACGATGAAGTGGACCTCAGCGAATCTTCGCCTTTGTTAGGCCTGACTGGAGAATCTGAGTCCGAGATCCTCAACCTTTTTGACTTAGATGATTCTCCTCTAGAAATGGCCTTCATCTCTGTTCTAATCATATCCCTCAGGTTTGAAGTGAAGTCCGGAGTTTCTTCAGCTACCTGCAGGGAGTGTGGGGAAGATTTGTAAGGCATTGCCCTGTTTTGATAAGGACTAATGACCACCCCTATATTATTCTCCCCTACCGTCTGCTGAACACAAGGTTGACACAACCTTTTGGGATAGGCGTCAGGCAGGGGCTGACTGCAGAGGGCACATTCCCTATGTTTCGATTTTCCTGCACACTTTTTTCCCTGATAAAGGAAACACAAGGGAGGAATAAACTGCATCATCGGGTATACTTTCACGAAGATCCTCTTACCCGCCAGCAGTAATAGGTACCGGATCACGGGGGGGACCGGGTGATGATGATGCCTCCACTGCCCTGGAGGAACCTCTACGGACGGATCCATGTCCTTTCTTTTTTACTGGCTGCATCCTAGAGCGAGTTTCCTGCTCGACATGCAGGCTCTGCTGCTCTGAGGGAGCTTCTGACCCCTCCATGCTGGATCAGAGGTCCAGTGACTTCCGTATGTGACAGCCTGATTGATAGGGACTTCATCCCTGATAAACACCTGAGGGTGGTGTGCATCCATGGAGACACCAAAGTCTACCCAGAGACTGCCGTGGACTTGGTCCCCAAACTCGGGGAGGTTTCATGTGAAGTGGGGGTAGTGAAGAACCTGGTGCACCCCGTCATATGGGGTAATGACTTTCCCCGATCTAAGGATCTCTGGGGGAAAAATGATTCTGTTGGACAGTGTGATGAAGCTCCTACTGAGGGTGCGCAGTCCCGAGGGGCGGAACACAATGCTAGTGGGCCTTTAAACTTATGTGATGATGATGATGATGATCATGATAATGATGCTGATACTGATAATGATGATGATGATCATGATAATGATGCTGATACTGATGATGATGATACTGATCATAATCATGATAATGATACTGATAATGATGATGACCGTGATAAAGATGAAATTACTTTGCAGGTGATGTTGGGAGACGAGGATGGTGGTTCTCGGGAACCGAGTGTCCCTGACCTACCTGTGTCCTGTGACAATTTTGGGAGTGAGCAGTTGCGAGACCCCACTCTTAAAACGGCACAGGAAAATATGGGTGTTCTAAATGGGGTTTCCCAAAAGCCTGGCTCTGAGGAGAGGTTTCCTCATGTTGCCATAAACACTAACCTCTTGTATAGGGACACTGAAGTCCAGGGAGAGGTCGTGAGTCAGCTCCTGGTACCTGAGCTATATAGAAGTATAGTGCTGGGGTTGTCACATAGCCACATACTTGATGGACCACCTGAGGGAAACCAGGGACCAGATGGTGAAGTTAATGTTGTGGATGACATGTTAACTAAGGTTCCAGATCAAGATGATGAATTGTATAACCCTGAAAGTGAGCAGGATGTGAATGAGAATGAATTGTATAACCCTGAAAGTGAGCAGGATGTGAATGAGAATGAATTGTATAACCCTGAAAGTGAGCCGGATGTGGCTGAGAAAAAGGGGTCAGACAGGGATAGTGGTAGTGATAGTGAATCATCTGATGACGATCAAGCAACCAGTGCAAATGAGGAAGGCATGGTAGCAGAGGAGGTTGAGAGTCCTGAGAAGAAAGCTGATGCTGACCTTACAGCCGGACAGAAGATGGCATCTGAAGATGTTTTACAGTTGGCCGATTCCCTGGCGAAGACTAAGGTGAAAGGAGGAGAGCTGAGCTTTAAAGGCAGGACTGTTATGTTTCGGTAGCTGAGGAGTGCAGGTAAAAAAGGAAATACACCAGAGCAGTTGGAATCTATGAGATTGCAGTACCCTGACTAACCACCACAACTAGAGGCAGCCGTGGAGCGTTCCTACGTTGGTCCTAGACGCCTCGTCACAGCCTGAGAAACTAACTACACCTAAAGGTAGAAAGAGGAAAGCTATCTGCCCCGGAGCAGATCCCCAAAGAGCATAGAAAGCCCCCAAACATGTAATGGCGGTTAGACAAGAAGAAATACTGACACAGACAGAAAATAGTATGAGCAAACGTTGGGGCCCAAACTACCTAAATAGAAAAGGATAGGAAGGGTACTTACTGCAATCCCAAAAAACCCTGAAAAGCACCAACTCTACTAATTTCAAAAACACCTGAGATCACACGACCTCTAGCACCTAAATTAGTTCTCTGGTGTAACAAAATCAAGACAGCAGCCACTGAAAAAACTGGAAAAAAGCAAATGTAAAAACATCAGTGGCTGAACTAAACTGAGAGGGCAATAGCCCCGGAGGGGACCCTGAAGGCCCCCACAGAAGTGCAGGACAAAATGCAAAAAATCAAGCACAAAAAACAAAAGAAGAAAATGTCTTATCTGTAAGCAGGAGATTCAGACACGACACAGCAGGCTACCAAGAAAACAGGAATCAAGGATTGAGACCAGAACAATTGATCACCGGCAACCCTGATGGGAAGGCGACTCCCTTATATAAGACCAGTCAGTAACACCTGATTCCCAATCCTCACAATCTTCACTGGACAGTCCAGTACCGCTAGTAACCACCAGAGGGAGCCTCTGCACAGAACTCATCTCAAGCCCATTCACAACAGTACCCCCCCTTGAGGAGGGGTCACTGAACCCTCATTTGAGCAACCAGGTCGGTCAGGATGAGTTCTATGATACGCACGGATGAGTCTCCTAGCATGGATGTCCGAAGCAAACACCCAAGAATTGTCTTCCTGACCATAACCTCTCCACTTAACCAAATACTGGAGTTTCCGTCTAGAAAAACGAGAATTCAATATTTTCTCAACCACAAACTCCAGATTGCCCTCAACCAGAACAGGGTCAGGAGGCACAGCAGTAGGAACCACTGGCTCAACAAACCTCTTCAACAAGGACTTGTGGAACACGTTATGGATCTTAAATGTCCCTGGAAGAAGCAAACGAAAAGAAACAGGATTAAGAATCTCCATGATCTTATAAGGTCCAATGAACCTAGGCTTAAATTTAGGAGATGCCACTCTCATAGGAATATTTTTTGAGGACAACCAGACCAAGTCCCCCACTGTAAACCGAGGAACATCAGTCCTATGCCGGTTAGCAAACCGCTGGGCCCTCTCCTGAGAGAGGGACAACCTCTCCACTACCTGGTCCCAAATCTGTTGCATACGCTCCACAACAGAGTCAACACCTGGACAGACAGAAGCCTCCGTCTGTCCTGAAGAAAATCGAGGGTGAAATCCAGAATTACAGAAAAATGGAGACATCAAAGTGGCAGAGCTAGCCCTATTATTAAGAGCAAACTCAGCCAAAGGCAAAAAAGAGACCCAGTCATCTTGATCAGCAGACACAAAGCATCTCAGATAAGTCTCCAATGTCTGGTTTGTTCTCTCAGTTTGACCATTGGTCTGAGGATGAAACGCTGAGGAGAAAGACAATTGAACACCAATTTTAGAACAAAAGGTCCTCCAAAATCTGGAAACAAACTGGACTCCTCTGTCCGACACAATGTTCTCAGGAATGCCGTGTAAACGAACCACGTGCTGAAGGAACAAAGGCACCAATTCAGAGGAGGAAGGCAACTTAGGTAATGGCACAAGATGTATCATCTTGGAAAACCTATCACAAATCACCCAGATGACGGTCATTCTCTGAGAAACAGGGAGGTCGGAAATGAAATCCATAGAGATATGGGTCCATGGTCTCTTGGGCACAGGCAATGGCATCAACAAACCACTAGAGCGAGAGCAAGGCTTGGAGCGAGAGCAAGTCCCGCAGGACTGCACAAATTCCCTGACATCACGAGACAAGGTAGGCCACCAAAAGGACCGACTAACCAAGTCTCTGGTACCAAAATGTCATGTGTGCATTGCCACGAAGATCGTCGCGGTTGCACATTTTGACTTCTCACAGCTGAGCTGCTGTTTCTTTGTGTTTGGCAGCTAGGGAGTTAATTCTGTCTGTGCTCGGTGCTGGGACTGGGTGCAGTTTCTCCCGGCTGCAATTGATTATTTGTTGATTGGTTTCCTTTAAATTCCTGGTTGTCTGCTTGGGGAGTTGCCAGTGAAACCTTCATGCAGACCACAGATAGGAATGAATCTGTATAGACTTTAGTTGTGAGCTCCTTAGTTGTTCTAAGCTCAACTTGGTTAGAGTTTATTTCCCAGACCATTTATGTTCCTTTGGTGTTTGAGTGTGTATGCAAGCGAGTGTTATCCTGTCTGTCTTATATGTCTAATCTGTGTATTTAGCTGAGATCAGCCCATATCCCTTTGGTGGTAGTCAGGAACCTTCTTAGGACTGATTACAGGGTTCAGGGTCTGATAGGAGACAGGGTTAGGTTGGAGACTTGGACCTCTGAACCATTATCAGTACCTCCAAGGTGAGGGATTAGTTAGGACCCCAGTGCAGGGTCAGGTTAGATCCCGGTCCACCTCTTTCCTGTTTCAGCTCATCAAGTCCTCAAGATTAACCCTGAGTTCAGCAGATATCGTGTCAGGTAAATCTATTCTATACTTACATGCTGATGTTGCTATACTAGTTGTTGTATAGAGTGTTGTTCCTGTATTAATAGTTTACTGACATTGTATACATATCATTAGACAGCGTGACACAAAAATTCCGGGATGACCGGCCAACGCGGAACAATGAATCTCAGACATCACACTCTTTTTCCACTGGTCCGGGACAAACAATTTCCCAACAGGGCAGCGCTCGGGCCTATCCTCCTGACACCCCTCCAGAGCCAGTCTCAAATTGGGCGAGATGGCGGAAAGAACTACACCCTCTTTCAAAATAACAGAAGGATCAGATAACTCAGGAGAGTCCGCAAGGAAACTCCTCGAGAGGGCATCCGCCTTAACATTCTTAGTGCCAGGAAGAAAGGAAACCACAAAATTAAAACGTGTGAAAAACAAGGCCCACCTGGCCTGTCTAGGATTAAGTCGCTTGGCAGATTCCAGATAAACCAGATTCTTATGGTCCGTAAGGACCACCACCTGATGTTTGGCTCCCTCCAGCCAATGTCTCCACTCTTCAAAAGCCCACTTCATGGCCAATAACTCCCGATTACCCACGTCATAATTACGTTCAGTAGGAGAAAATTTTCGAGAAAAAAAGGCACAAGGGTTACTTTTAGAGGTCTCTGGATCTCTTTGGGACAAAACGGCACCTGCCCCAATTTCAGAGGCATCAACCTCCACCTGAAATGGCTGGCAGAGAAACATCAGGCTGCCGTAGAACAGGAGCAGAAGTGAATCTCTGCTTAAGTTCCTGAAATGCAGAGACTGCCTCAGGAGGCCAATTCACCACATCAGAACCCTTTTTGGTCAAATCAGTTAATGGTTTAACAATAACCGAGAAATTACCAATAAATTTACGATAAAAATTGGCAAAACCCAAAAATCTTTGAAGAGCCTTTAATGAAGTAGGTTGGACCCAATCACAGATGGCCTGAACCTTGACCGGGTCCATTTCAATAACAGATGGGGACAAAATGAATCCCAGAAATGAGATCCTCTGTACGCCAAAAAGACACTTTGATCCCTTCACATACAGAGCATTCTCTCTCAAAATCTGGAATACAGTTCGAACATGTTTCACATGAGAGTCCCAGTCATTGGAAAAAATCAAGATATCATCCAAATAAACAATCAGAAATTTATCCACAAAATCCCTGAAAATGTCATTCATGAAGGACTGGAAGACAGAAGGAGCATTAGTGAGCCCAAAGGGCATCACAAGGTACTCAAAATGCCCTTCAGGGGTATTAAATGCCGTCTTCCATTCATCCCCGTGCTTAATGCGAATAAGGTTATATGCCCCCCTGAGGTCAAGCTTGGTAAACCAAGTAGCGTTTTTCACCCTGGAAAACAGGTCAGAAATCAAGGGTAACGGATATTGATATTTCACAGTAATATTGTTCAAAAGACGATAATCAATACACGGCCTTAATGAACCATCCTTTTTGGCCACAAAGAAAAAACCGGCACCTAAGGGTGAAGAGGATGGTCTGATATGACCCTTCTCCAATGACTCCTTGATATAAGACCGCATAGCGTCATGTTCAGGTACAGACAAGTTAAAAAGGCGACCTTTAGGGAATTTACTAATTCAATAGCGCAGTCATAGCTCCTATGGGGAGGCAAGGATGCAGATTTACTTTCGCTAAACACATCAGAAAAATCAATCAAAAAGTCAGGAACATCCTGAGCCTGGGGGGAGGCAGAAAAAACAGGAGTGTTGGTATTAACACATTGGCAGCCCCAACTGGTTACAGACACAGATTTCCAATCCAAAACAGGATTATGAGACTGTAACCAAGGGAAACCCAGTACGATAATGTCATGCAGATTATACAGAACCAAAAATTTGCAGCTCTCCTGATGATCAGGTTCAACCCTCATTATCACCTGAGTAGAGAACTGAGGTTTATTCTCAGCCAAAGGAGTAGAATCGATCCCCAGTAGGGGAATAGACTTCCGTAGGGGTATCAAGGGAAACCCACATCGTTTAGCAAAATCAAAATCCATCAGGTTAATAGCTGCTCCCGAATCAACGAAAGCCTGAGCAGAAAATGAGGACAGAGAGCACATCAGGGTAACAGTTAATAAAAACTTAGTCTGAACACTACCCAAGACAACTGAGCGTGCAAAACGTCTTCCCCGCTTAGGGCAGACTGAAATAGCATGAGAGGCATCATCACAGTAGAAACATAACCCATTGCGCTTTCGAAACTCATGACGCTGTGCCCCAGAAACCACTCTATCACACTGCATGGATTCAGAAGCAGGTTCACCAGGCAACACTATTCCACGCATACCTCTCCGCTCACGCAAACGTCTGTCAATTTGAATCGCTAATGACATAGAATCATTGAGACCAGAGGGAACAGAGAATCCCACCATAACATCCTTTACTTTATCTGACAGACCCTTCCGAAAAAGGGCTGCCAAAGCGTCGTCATTCCATTTGGTCAGGACTGCCCACCTACGGAATCTCTGACAGTATAACTCAGCGTCATCAAGCCCCTGATTTAATGCCAACAAGGCTTTTTCAGCTTGATCAGTAACATTAGGCTCATCGTACAATAACCCCAAAGCCTGAAAAAATGCATCAACATCACTCAAAACAGGATCCCCAGGTGTCAGGGAAAAAGCCCAATCCTGAGGATCGCCGCGCAGGAGAGAGATGACAATTTGAACCTGCTGCGCTGCGTTCCCTGAGGACTTAGATTTTAAGGCAAAAAAACAATTTACAGTTATTTTTGAAATTCAAAAACTTAGCTCGATCCCCTAAAAACAAATCTGGCATGGGAATTCTAGGTTCCACAACAGGCAACCCAGCAAGATAGGCAGCAATACTCCGAACCTCAGTGGCAAGCTGATCCACACGGCCAGACAACTGTGCAAACTCCATTGAGAGAAAAAATCCTCCCCAGCACCCAGAGATACAGAGGGGAAAAAAAAAAAAATGCAACAAACAGAAAAATATCTCTGACAACTCTGACAACTTTTTTTCTTTCACAATATTTTTCCCTTCTGTGAGTACCATACAATTTTCAATTTTTAGGCCGGTGATACTGTTATGTTTCGGTAGCTGAGGAGTGCAGGTAAAAAAGGAAATACACCAGAGCAGTTGGAATCTATGAGATTGCAGTACCCTGACTAACCAAAACAACTAGAGTCAGCCGTGGAGCGTTCCTACGTTGGTCCTAGACGCCTCGTCACAGCCTGAGAAACTAACTACACCTAAAGGTAGAAAGAAGAAAGCTATCTGCCCCGGAGCAGATCCCCAAAGAGCATAGAAAGCCCCCAAACATGTAATGGCGGTTAGACAAGAAGAAATACTGACACAGACAGAAAATAGTATGAGCAAACGTTGGGGCCCAAACTACCTAAATAGAAAAGGATAGGAAGGGTACTTACTGCAATCCCAAAAAACCCTGAAAAGCACCAACTCTACTAATTTCAAAAACACCTGAGATCACACGACCTCTACCACCTAAATTAGTTCTCTGGTGTAACAAAATCAAGACAGCAGCCACTGAAAAAACTGGAAAAAAGCAAATGTAAAAACATCAGTGGCTGAACTAAACTGAGAGGGCAAAAGCCCCCGGAGGGGACCCTGAAGGCCCCCACAGAAGTGCAGGACAAAATGCAAAAAATCAAGCACAAAAACAAAAAGAAGAAAATGTCTTATCTGATAGCAGGAAATGCAGACACGACACAGCAGGCTACAAAGGAAACAGGAATCAAGGATTGAGACCAGAACAATTGATCACCGGCAACCCTGATGGGAAGGCGACTCCCTTATATAAGACCAATCAGTAACACCTGATTCCCAATCCTCACAATCTTCACTGGACAGTCCAGTACCGCTAGTAACCACCAGAGGGAGCCTCTGCTCAGAACTCATCTCAAGCCCATTCACAAACACAGGACTCTGAAACTGCACACAGCACAAGTAGAAGCTGTTGGAAATGAGAAGTTATCAATGTATGGTGTGGATCTGCATCATGCCAAGGACTCTGAAGGAGATACTGCAGAGGTGGAAAAAGCCATAGAAGTGGTAGTCACCAAACCAGATGCCTCATCAGAAGCTGAGGTCTCAAGTGAAGCTGTGAGGAACAAGACTGAAGATATGGGGACTGACTCAGCCCAGGAATCTGTTTCTGCCGGAGACAGCGGAGTGGTCGGTTTACTGTCCGGATCAGTAGCTGCAACTCGCGAAGCTCAGGCTGGAAGTTCGGCGCCCAGTGCTCCATCAGTATTCCCGAGCGACACAAAGGATCTGGATAAATCACAAGATGAGATTTTGAGACATCAGGCTGGTGTTGGTGAGCTCAAGAGCACTTTCATGGAGTCTACATCTGAGCCACGTCCCAACGAATGGGAAAAGCGATGCATCACTCCGTTGCCGCTGCAGACACACGGGAGCTCAGATGGGATGCAGAACGTGGTAGAATGTAAGACTGACGGTAGGGCTTCTGAGCATGTTCTACCAGAAGAGTCTGGAGAAGGGGCCAAAGACGTAAAAGACGTCCAACAGCTACAGGAGAAGATGCGTCTCCATGAGGTCTCCACCAAAGAAATGAAGACTGATAATGTTGCATTACGCGAGCAGCTGCAGCAGTGTGAACTGGATGTGGCATCTTTTCGCCGGGAACGTGAGCGGTTCCAGCAGTTGCTCCAGAGAGCACGAAATGAAAGGGAAAGTGTATATAGTACCTTGCAAGATCAAGGAAAAGTGGTTGCACAGGTACCAGATGAATTGATTACTTCTCAGAAAAAACTCCAAACTGTGATGAAGGAGTGTGATGAAAGCCATGAGCATCTTCGTGAGAAGGTCAATGAAGTAAAAGGAAGGATACAGGGAATCTCTTTGTTGCAAGAGCAAATGCTGCTCAATAAGTCTAAGGCTCTATATAAGAATGCTGTTGTCACGGTAGAACATTACAATTCAGCTGAAGATTTAGAGGATGAATTATGTGGACTGAGAAAGAAAAACGATCAGCTCCTTCTACAGTGCCAATCATTTGAACAGTGTAGCTTAAAATGGTCAGAGACCATGGCAGAGGAGCTTAAGGTCTGTGAAATAGACTTTATGAGTCAACCGATATTCAAGAAAGTAGATGTGCTAAAGAGGGTTCAAGGGGAACTAGAGAAAAGTGAAAAAACCCCTATACCTCCTGTAATGGTTGGTGACACATGGTCAGTGCACCAAAAACAGGAAATACGAGAGTTTCTGAGGAAGAATCAGCAGAGGTGTTCTGACGTGTCTAGTCGTGCTTCTCTGGTGAGGCACTATACAGAAACTGAGCCCGGCCCTAAGGTCAAGCTGAAACCGTGCAGGATACCCGAGGCCCGCAGAGAGCATAGGCCTGGGAGGGTACAGGGTAGTGCGGATGCTTCAGATGAAGATAAGCTGAT
The DNA here is from genome assembly GCA_033576555.1 of Oophaga sylvatica. NCBI lineage: Eukaryota > Metazoa > Chordata > Amphibia > Anura > Dendrobatidae > Oophaga > Oophaga sylvatica. The sequence goes on along the minus strand of JARQOD010003434.1, from coordinate 12,824 downwards.
GTTGGCTATGGCTCAGGTGAAGTTACAGATGACAATAGTGAAGATGAAGCTGATGAGGGCCATGACTGGTCCAGAGTTCACTGTCTCTTTTGGATTGTTGACCAGCCCTCCGGTCTGGATGACCAACCCTCCGGTCTGGAGAAGAGGGGGGGGGATATGTGAGACAGTGAAAGCATATGTATTGAGTGGGGTGTACATTTCACCTAGGTACTTTGCTGACTGGTATAAGGGAAATGTATGGCTTTGCAAACCTAGTGGTAGAGAAAGGTCACTACACCTTATATTCAGTACACGCTTGCAGCTCAGGCCTGAAACCACTCAGGTGTTAATTAGGAAGCCAGAAGTAGGTGTCTGCGAACACAGACAGAGAGTTCGCTTAGTCTGGACAGGAGTCCAGACACAGAAGGAGACTCCAGGAGGGGAGCTGTCTCAGTCTGGAGGCTGGAGGTGCCTTCAGACACACGAGTAGTCTCTGTGAAACTCCATGCTGGTAATTACTGAATAGGAGGGGAGCTCTCTCAAGTCTGGACGTTGAATGTGCCTTCAGACACAAGAGGAGACTCTGTGAAACTCCATGCTGGTAACTGCTGAACATATGTGTTGTTTTGGCCCAGACTGTTAGACTCTGGTCCCTGATAGTGAGGGAATTCTATCTATGTGAAGTGAGTAGCCGGAGAGGCTTAGGATTTCTGTTTATGAGTTGTTTTAATCACGTTCTGTTTGCTGTGGACTTTAATAAAGCTGGTTGCGGCCAGTTTACACCAGAACTGCTGTCTTTGAGTGAACTGTTTCCGTGCCACTCCGTCTACCAGGACGGCGATCCCGGAGCTATATCCCCTGAAAAGCTTACAGTGGATACAGCAGAACAGGAACCAGGAGCAGCGGACGGATGACAGAACGGGAACACGGGAAAGCAGCGATGGGAGACAACTGCGAAGAGAGAGAGGGCAGAGGAGTATGGGACCAGGACTGGGTACAAAGATATGAAACTGCAGGGTACAGGTACGGCGGCGCACGTGGTACGAGCGAGCAGCGCAACGTACAAGGCAGAGTGCAGGACAGAGTGCAAGACCATGTACAGGGAAAGAACAAATAGCGCACGGGTACGGGGAAGCAAGTACAGGCCTGTGACATTAGTGGGAGGCTACATGACTATCAGGCAACCGCTACTAAAATGAGGCAGCCTGATACACTGCACGCCTTACCCAGATTGGTTGTAGGGGATTTCCGGGTCCGGGCATCCAAGTGCAAAAGAAGCTGCAGAGGTGCGCACGTGCCCTCTAAGGATGCCAGGGCACATTCGCAGACGCCGGGACCCTCCAGCACAGCGCGGGACCGGAGGCTGGGGAAGAGCAGAGGGGGACGAATGTGGACAGCGCGCAGGGACCCGGAAGCAGAGCCACGCTGTAAATAAATAATAAAAAAAAGAAACTGCGTGACTTCCCCTGTATTTTTGATAACCAGCCAGGCAAATCTGACAGCTGGGGTCTGCAACCCTCAGCTGTCAGCTTCAGCAAGGCTGGTTATCAAGAATAGAAGGGTCCACCCAAAAGCCAGCAATTCATGTGCCGCGTTCAGTAAAATTAAAGCGTGACAGGCTGGAATAGAATAGATAGAACAGACATATACACATATGTATCTGCACCAAGACTGAGGCTGAGTATTTATTAATTAACTGTGGGTAGTCGGAGGTAGTCAGTGAGGTGGATGGTACCATATTGTGCATGTAGGGGCAGTACTGTGGGAATATCAGAAAGTGGGGGGATGGTAGTACTGTGGGGACATTATAATGTGTGTGGTGGTATGGCGGTACTGTGAGAACATTATACTGTGTGTGGGGGTATGGCGGTACTATGAGCACATTATACTGTGTGTGGGGGTATGGCGGTACTGTAGGAACATTATACTGTGTGTGGGGGTATGGCAGTATTATGAGAACATTATACTGTGTGTGGGGGTATGGCGGTACTGTAGGAACATTATACAGTGTGTGGGGGTATGGCGGTACTGTAGGAACATTATACAGTGTGTGGGGGTATGACGATACTGCAGAAACATTATACTGTGTGTGGGGGTATGGCGGTACTGTAGGAACATTATACTGTGTGTGGGGGTATGGCGGTACTGTAGGAACATTATACTGTGTGTGGGGGTATGGCGGTACTATGAGAACATTATACTGTGTGTGGGGGTATGGCGGTACTATGAGAACATTATACTGTGTGTGGGGGTATGGCGGTACTGTAGGAACATTATACTGTGTGTGGGGGTATGGCGGTACTGTAGGAACATTATACTGTGTGTGGGGGTATGGCGGTACTGTAGGAACATTATACTCTGTGTGGGGGTATGGCGGTACTATGAGAAAATTATACTGTGTGTGGGGGTATGGCGGTACTGTAGGAACATTATACTGTGTGTGGGGGTATGGCGGTACTGTAGGAACATTATACTGTGTGTGGGGGTATGGCAGTACTATGAGAACATTATACTGTGTGTGGGGGTATGGCGGTACTATGAGAACATTATACTGTGTGTGGGGGTATGGCGGTACTGTAGGAACATTATACTGTGTGTGGGGTTATGGCGGTACTGTAGGAACATTATACTGTGTGTGGGGGTATGTTGGTACTATGAGAACATTATACTGTGTGTGGGGGTATGGCGGTACTATGAGAACATTATACTGTGTGTGGGGGTATGGCGGTACTGTAGGAACATTATACTGTGTGTGGAGGTATGGCGGTACTGTAGGAACATTACACTGTGTGTGGTGGTATGGCGGTACTGTAGGAACATTATACTGTGTGTGGGGGCATGGCAGTACTGTGGGAACATTATACTGTGTGTGGGGGTATGGCGGTACTGTAGGAACATTATACTGTGTGTGGGGGTATGGCGGTACTGTAGGAACATTATACTGTGTGTGGGGGTATGACGGTACTGTAGGAACATTACACTGTGTGTGGGGGTATGGTGGTACTATGAGAACATTATACTGTGTGTGGGGGTATGGCAGTACTGTGGGAACATTATACTGTGTGTGGGGGTATGGCGGTACTGTAGGAACATTATACTGTGTGTGGGGGTATGGCGGTACTGTAGGAACATTATACTGTGTGGGGGTATGGCGGTACTATAAGAACATTATACTGTGTGTGGGGGTATGGTGGTACTGTAGGAACATTATACTGTGTGTTAGGGTTCGATTTCCCGCTGCTGCACAAGGGGAGTTTCGAACCCGTCCCGCTGCGGTCTCCCATTCATCTCCGGCCGCAGTGGATCCTGCTCAGCAGAGACGTCGGTCCAGGCGTCTTGCCCACTCCTCTACTGTGCAGTGACTTGCTGCTGCCTTTCCTGGATCTGCTATTATAGCCAGTGCTGGAGCAGTCGTCTTTGAGACAAAGTCCTGCGTTTTCCCATCTGAGCATGCCCAGAGTGAGATCTCTCATTGGAGATCAGGGGTCACATGTTCAGGTGCTGCAGCGGCTCCTATTGGTCCGCCAGGAAGGTCTTGTAGCTACGTTTGTTTATAACAGCTTCTCATTGGTCCTTGTTCCTGGAAGGTCCTGTAGCTGTTGCTATAAAAGGGTAGCATGGCTGGGCCGCCATGCGCTAATATCAACCATTGTGCTATGCGCCAGTGTGGTCGTGTGTGTGTGTGGATAGGGACAGGGCTGAAATAAGCCACTAGAATACCGACTTAATCGGTGAGGAGTTTGGTATGGTAGCTGGTCAGGGTCGGTGTCCTAGATGCCCTAGATTACCGGCATAACCGGTGAGGAGTTTTGATTGCCGTATTCAGGGTCTGGCGTTCAGACGCCATAGATTGCGGGTGACTCCCGCGAGGACATTAGCACATGATCACGTTCTATGTTCGCTTAGCTGTTCACTGTGTACCTGGGTGCCTGACAGGACACAGCACTTTTCCTCAGTGGCCCTGTGACGTAACAGGGTTCGCTTTCAACGCTAGTCAGTACCCTAGCGTGTTTTCTTTGCCACTCAGTTGTGTCTAGTGAGTGCGCACACATCGCCATATAGCGCTGCGGCTCTTTCTAGCGGCTCTGTGGAGTAACAGAGTTCGCACTCATTGCCACAGCGCGTTACGGCGTTTATTTTGGCGACTCTGCGGGATAACAGAGTTTGCTTCTCGCGCCATTTCTACTAGCAGCAGGCTCCGCTTGCACGGTGGACCCCGGGCTGCGAACGCACTTATTATTTATATTATTTTGTGCGTTCCGCCAGCCGTAACACTGTGTGTGGGGGTTATTTGGCGGTACTGTAGGAACATTATACTGTGTGTGGGGGTTTATGGGCGGGTAGCGTACTGGAACATTATACTGTGTGTGGGGGATATGGCGGTACTTGGAACATTATACTGTGTGTGGGGGTATGGCGTACTGTGGGAACATTATACTGTGTGTGGGGGTATGGCGGTACTGTGGAACATTATACTGTGTGTGGGGGTATGGCGGTACTGAGAACATTATACTGTGTGTGGGGGTATGGCGGTACTATGAGAACATTATACTGTGTGGGGGGATGGCGTACTATGAGACATTATGGTGTGGGTATGCGGTACATGAGAACATTATACTGTGTGTGGGGGTATGGCGGTACTGTAGGAACATTATACTGTGTGTGGGGGTATGGCGGTACTGTAGGAACATTATACTGTGTGTGGGGGTATGGCGGTACTGTAGGAACATTATACTGTGTGTGGGGGTATGGCGGTACTGTAGAACATTATATGTGTGTGGGGTATGGCGGTACTATGAGAACATTATACTGTGTGTGGGGGTATGGCAGTACTGTAGGAACATTATACTGTGTGTGGGGGTATGGCGGTACTATGAGAACATTATACTGTGTGTGGGGGGATGGCAGTACTATGAGAATATTATACTGTGTGTGGGGGTATGGCGGTACTATGAGAACATTATACTGTGTGTGGGGGTATGGTGGTACTATGAGAACATTATACTGTGTGTGGGGGTATGGCGGTACTATGAGAACATTATACTGTGTGTGGGGGTATGGCGGTACTATGAGAACATTATACTGTGTGTGGGGTATGGCGGTACTGTAGGAACATTATACTGTGTGTGGGGGTATGGCGGTACTATGAGAACATTATACTGTGTGTGGGGGGATGGCAGTACTATGAGAATATTACACTGTGTGTGGGGTATGGCGGTACTATGAGAAGAATCTGAGGCAGCAGCTCCTGGTAAAGAGCCCGAGGCAGCTGGTTGTGGGAGAGAAGCTGCTTACAGGGCATAATGGGGCATTACACTGTGTGGGGCCAAGAAAGGGGCCCTGTACTATGAGAACACTCCGCCTCCTCACTGCCTGTCTCCATAGTGGGGTCGTATGTATCTATTACAGGAAACACCACAGACACGTGATGATTCTTATAAAGAGCCTCAGTGCTGAAGGGGTTAATGTCCCCGCGCTCAGGAACGGGGAATCTCCACCTACCTCCACCTACAGAGCCGCACACCACGAGAAATGCTGGACTGTATGGGCTCCTGCCGGGGGTGACGTCGTTTCCGGGGGCGTGTCATCCCGTAGGGGGCGTGGTCTGACGCTGGGTTTAGCAGTCTGATGGTTGTGGGTAAATGCTAGGGTAGAGGCTAAAGGACCTCTGGTGACGTCACGCCCATGTGACCAGGAGGGGCGGCGCCTCTTCCTCCATAGAGCAGACAGGAAGCTGTAGATGTTATGGCGGGATGTGGAGTGTTTTGAGGTCACAGATCAGGGAAGTGGATGTTCATGCACGAGCTGGGAGTCTGGCTTGCATGGGGCTGCATGCTGGAGGGGGGTCTGTCTGGGGAGAAGGGGTGATGCTTGCATGGGGCTGCATGTGCATGCTGGAGGGGGGTCTGCCTGAGGAGAAAGGGGTGATGCTTGCATAGGGCTGCATGTGCATGCTGGAGGGGGGTCTGCCTGAGGAGAAAGGGGTGATGCTTGCATAGGGCTGCATGTGCATGCTGGAGGGGGGTCTGCCTGAGGAGAAAGGGGTGATGCTTGCATAGGGCTGCATGTGCGTGCTGGAGGGGGGTCTGCCTGAGGAGAAAGGGGTGATGCTTGCATAGGGCTGCATGTGCATGCTGGAAGGGGGTCTGCCTGGGGAGAATGGGGGTGATGTTGCTTGCATGGGGCTGCATTCTGGAGGGGGGGGGGGTCTGCCTGGGGAGAAGGGGTGATGTTGCTTGCATGGGGCTGCATGTGCATGCTGGAGGGGGGTCTACCTGGGGAGAAGGGGGTGATGTTGCTTGCATGGGTCTGCATGACAAAGGAGGGGGTCCTGTTACTTGAGTGGGGCTGGGGGTCTGTGTGGGGAATGAGGGGGTCTTGTTACTTGCGTGGGGCTGTGTGCTGGGGGTCTGTGGGGAAGGAGGGGGCCTGTTACTTGCATGGGGCTGGGTGTCTGCATGAGAAAGTAGGGTGTCCTGTTACTTGTGTGGGGCTGGAGGTCTGCGTGGGGAAGCAGGGGGTCCATTTACTTGCATGGGGGTCTGCGTGGGAAACGAGGAGTTGTTACTTGCCTTGGGGCTGCTAGCTGTGGCCTGTCTGGGGAAAGAGGGGGACCTTGTACTTCCATGAGGATGCCTGCTGGGGTCTGCGGTGCATGGGGCTGCGTGCTGGGGGTCTGCATTGGGAAGGAGGGGTCTTGTTACTTGTTTGGGCCTGGTAGGTCTCCATAGGGAAGGAGGGTGCAGTGTTACTTGCATGAGGCTGTGTGCTGGGGGTCTACAGTGCATGGGGCTGAGTGCTGGGGAAGGGGTGGTCCATTTACTTGCATGGGGGTCTGCGTGGGAATGAGGGGTGTTGTTACTTGCGTGGGCTGCAAGCTGAAATCTGTCTGGGGAAGGAGGGGGACCTGTTACTTGCATGGGGCTGCATGCTGGGGTTCTGCATGGGGAAGGAGGGTCCTGTTACTTGTATGAGGCTGGGGGTTTGCGTGGGGAAGGGAGGGGCCCTGTTACTTGCTGGGGGGGTCTGCATGGGGCTGCATGTTGGGTGGTCTGCATGGGGAAGGAGGAGGTGCTGTTACTTGCGTTGGTCTATATGCTGGAGGTCCCGCGCCTCCTGGCCCTGTTTCTTTTCCTGCGCCTTCTGGCCCTTTTTTTTTTGTTTCCTGCACCTCCCCACCCTTTTTCTTTTCCCGCGCCTCCCGACCCAGTTTCTTTTCCTGCGCCTCCCATCCCTTTTTTTCCACGCGCCTCCTGGCCTCTTTTTTTTCCCCCTGCCCTTTTTTTTTCTTTCCCACGCCTCCCGGTCCTTTTTTTTTCTTTCCCACGCCTCCTGGCCCTCTTCTTTTTTTTTTTTTTTTTTTCTTTGCCGTGCCGCCCGGCCCTTTTTTTACCTTTGCCGCGCCTCTCGACCCATTTTTTCTTTTTCTTTCCTGCGCCTCCCGGCCCTTTTTTTTTTTTTTTTTTTCTTTCCCGCTCCTCCCGGCCCTTTTTTTTTTTTTTCTTTGCTGGCTGGGGTTTTGCGTGGGGAAGGAAGGGACCCTGTTACTTGCTTGGGGCTGCATGCTGGGGGGGGTCTGCATGGGGCTGCATGCTGGGTGGTCTGCATGGGGAAGGCGAAGGTGCTGTTACTTGCGTTGGTCTGTATGCTGGAGGTCCCGCGCCTCCCCGCCCTTTTTCTTTTCCTGCGCCTCCTGGCCCTTTTTTTCTCTATCCCACGCCTCCCGACCCTTTTCTATGTTATGGGGCCCACCCAGATTCCCTTCCCTCTGACCGATTGTCTTTTTTTTTTTCTAGGCTCTGCTCAAGCTCCACTAGGTGCCTTCTGTCACCATTGCCATTTGAAAGCACTGTGTGGTTCCCAGCTTCTGCACCTTTGCTACTCCTGGGCCTATTCTCATTTCTTCCAGGCACCCCATCATCTTGCTGGGAGCCCCGCAGCCTCTGTGGGGGGAAATCTCTCCTTCATGGAGATCTGGATGGCTCCGTGTGTTGGTGTCTCGGGTACAGAAGGTTTTTGCTTGCATTGGCCCTAATGTATAGATTGGCTTTATTCTATGTATTTTGTAGTTTCTTGGTCCACACTTGTATGTATAAATATATTTATACCGGTCTCCTTCTTGTTATAATTATTTGTGTTTTAATAAAACTGTGGGAACTACGGGCTGAATGTTCATTTCTATCATTATAAATCTTGGTGTTATATTAGTGAAGGTGCCTCTGGATCTGTATCAGTCACGTTCACACATTGCGATTTGTTGAGGAAATGATCTGTAGCAAAGTCCTCACATGTAAATCCTTCACATCTCACCCACAATTTCTTCTGTCTTCAGCAGCCACGTTTGAGATGAAATCCTCTCTTCTGTGACTTGGCTTTCCATGTGACCCCTGCAGCCTGATGAGTCTAGGCCAAATAATGGGGCAATGTGTAGAGGGAGTACAGCGCTCCTAGTGTGGATTAGGGGCATGGATAGGGCCTAATCCTTACAGTACAAAAAATGTGGAATCCGGTACGGGGTAAAGTATAGTGTATGAGAAAGGATGAGGTTTCGCTCTGTGACCTTCCTCAGGACATACACTAGTGATATCTAGATAGATATATTCACATCTGTTGTCACCTATATAAAGTCCTCCTAGGATAATCCCAGAGTAGTGAAGGTTTCTGCTGACCTGTATGTGGCTGAATTCAGGATTGTGATTCTGGTAGAGTAGTGCTGCTGTGGCAATAAATGCAGACAGGTAAGCTCCACCTACTTGACCCATCTCCAGATATGGGTTAGTGATGGCAGCATTGAGCGGTGACCTCAGTCGCAATGTCAGCCTGCTTTGATTCCACTTTTTTTTTTCGTCATATATGGGGCAAAACATTTTTTGACAGATCTTTTATTTTTTCCTGTAAGACCAGTCTCACACGTCAAGGTATTTCCGGTACTGTTCCCCTGCATGTGGTCCTGAAGTCAGCTGTCATTATTCTCCCTGCTCTGCCGGCAACACCGAGCAGGGAGAATAAATGAAAAACCCGACGTGGGGTCTCCTCTAGTTTTTGAACCAACCCGGCAAAACTATACAGGTGCGGGCTGCTATTTTCAGGCTGGAAAGGGGCCATGAATATGGGCCCCCCAGCCTAAACACAGCAGCCTGCAGCTGCCCTTACAATAGAAAGGTGACATTAACTCCACTTCCCAGCGCTACAGGGCAAGTGGGAAGAACCCGACAAAGCTCCAGAATAGGTGCATCTAATAGATGTGCCTTTTCTGGGCTGCTGTTTTTAGGCTGGGGGGGCCCATATTCATGGCCCCTTTCCAGCCTGAGAATAGCAGCCCGCATCTGTATAGTTTTGCCGGGTTGGTTCAAAAACGAAGGGGGACCCCACGTCGGGTTTTTCATTTATTGTTCCTGCTCGCGCTGTTGTCGGCAGAGCAGGGAGAATGACAGCCGACTTCAGCACCACAGGCAGGGGAACAGCGCTTACAGTAGCCGCTACCCCGGCGGCCGTCCGTGCGCACGAAGGACAGTGTGAACTGTTCGTGTGCATGTGTACAGCACATTTTGTGGACCGTGCGCTCTCACGAACACACGTCTCCGTGTTTTGCACACGGTCCGTGAAAACATGCTGACGTGCAGAGACATTCATTTTAGTGTGTCAGTGTCTCCGGTACGTGAGGAAACTGTACACTTACCGGAGCCAGTGACGTGTGACACCGGCCTAAAGAGGCATACAGGAGTGAGTGCGCCCTCTATTACAGAGCAGGTGTCGAGCTCCACTGGTGGCAGCTTATCTTCATAGCAAACAAGAGGATCAACTGATCCTTCTCTCCCCTGACATCAATTATCAAGGGAGAGGCGGGAAGCCCCAATACACGTCAGATTGTTGGCCGATCCTGCCGACTTTAGCTTTGTGTATGGAAGCCTTAGTGTAATCTGTATAAGGACTCATTCAGACGTCCATGCACCTCGGTCTGATCTCAGAATGCAGTTTTTTTTACAAGTTACCACTTATAAAATATGTTCTAAGTGCTGCCCATTGTGTTGGATTGTCAATGCAACCCTCTTCTCCCACTCTTGAAACACTGATCGCAAAACCGCAGAAGAAATGCTAGCACAGGCTTCCAGTGTCCGTTGTTTCAGATGCTGCACATCTCGTATCTTGATGGTATGGTGTGGTATATGGGGTACAAGGATAGTGGGGCTATTCTTCATCAATGGAAACCTCAATGGCACTGGATATCTGAAATTGCTACATGATGATGTATTGCCCTCTTTATGCACTGAAGATGTCACGTTCCCTGAGTTTTTCCAACAAGATGGTGCACCACCACATTATGGGTGTCAGGTCTGAGCATTCCTACATGAACAGTTTCCTGGAAAGTGGATTTGTCATCATGGGCCAGTTGAATGGCCACCAAGGTCTCCCGATCTGACCCCCTTAAACTTTTATCTTTGTGGTCATCTGAAGACAGTTGTCTATGCTGTGAAGATACGAGATGTGAAGCATCAGAAACAACTGATACTGGAAGCCTGTGCTAGCATTTCTTCTGCGGTGTTGCTATCAGGGTGTCAAGAGTGGGAGAAGAGGGTTGCATTGACAATCCAACACAATGGACAGCACCTTGAACACATTTTATAAGTGGTCCTTTAGGCGACTGGGATTTAGATTTCTCACAGAGTGCAGGCTAAATCCAAGTTGCCAGAAGGACCTGGTCCTTTAGCCTGCTTGGTCTAGTATTAAAACACAGGGACCTGGTCCTTTAGCCAACTGGAATTTAGCTTTCTCACAGAGAGCAGGCTAAATCCAAGTTGGCAGAAGGACCTGGTCCTTTAGCCTGCTAGGTCTAGTATTAAACACTCACAGGGACCTGGTCCTTTAGCCAACTGGAATTTAGCTTTCTCACAGAGAGCAGGCTAAATCCAAGTTGGCAGAAGGACCTGGTCCTTTAGCCTGCTAGGTCTAGTATTAAAACACAGGGTCCTGGTCCTTTAGCCAACTGGAATTTAGCTTTCTCACAGACAGCAGGCTAAATCCAAGTTGGCAGAAGGACCTGGTCCTTTAGCCTGCTAGGTCTAGTATTAAAACACAGGGACCCGGTCCTTTAGCCAACTGGGATTTAGATTTCCCACAGAGCAGGCTAAATCCAAGTTGGCAGAAGGACCTGGTCCTTTAGCCTGCTAGGTCTAGTAACAAAACACAGACACCTGGTCCTTTAGCCAACTGGAATTTAAATTTCCCACAGAGCAGGCTAAATCCAAGTTGGCAGAAGGACCTGGTCCTTTAGCCTGCTAGGTCTAGTATTAAAACACTCACAGGGTCCTGGTCCTTTAGCCAACTGGAATTTAGCTTTCTCACAGAGAGCAGGCTAAATCCAAGTTGGCAGAAGGACCTGGTCCTTTAGCCTGCTAGGTCTAGTATTAAAACACTCACAGGGTCCTGGTCCTTTAGCCAACTGGAATTTAGCTTTCTCACAGACAGCAGGCTAAATCCAAGTTGGCAGAAGGACCTGGTCCTTTAGCCTGCTAGGTCTAGTATTAAAACACAGGGACCTAGTCCTTTAGCCAACTGGGATTTAGATTTCCCACAGAGCAGGCTAAATCCAAGTTGGCAGAAGGACCTAGTCCTTTAGCCTGCTAGGTCTAGTATTAAAACACAGGGACCTGGTCCTTTAGCCAACTGGGATTTAGATTTCCCACAGAGCAGGCTAAATCCAAGTTGGCAGAAGGACCTGGTCCTTTAGCCTCCTAGGTCTAGTAACAAAACACAGGCACCTGGTCCTTTAGCCAACTGGGATTTAGATTTCCCACAGAGCAGGCTAAATCCAAGTTGGCAGAAGGACCTGGTCCTTTAGCCTGCTAGGTCTAGTATTAAAACACTCACAGGGTCCTGGTCCTTTAGCCAACTGGAATTTAGCTTTCTCACAGAGAGCAGGCTAAATCCAAGTTGGCAGAAGGACCTGGTCCTTTAGCCTGCTAGGTCTAGTATTAAAACACTCACAGGGTCCTGGTCCTTTAGCCAACTGGAATTTAGCTTTCTCACAGACAGCAGGCTAAATCCAAGTTGGCAGAAGGACCTGGTCCTTTAGCCTGCTAGGTCTAGTATTAAAACACTCACAGGGTCCTGGTCCTTTAGCCAACTGGAATTTAGCTTTCTCACAGAGAGCAGGCTAAATCCAAGTTGGCAGAAGGACCTGGTCCTTTAGCCTGCTAGGTCTAGTATTAAAACACTCACAGGGTCCTGGTCCTTTAGCCAACTGGAATTTAGCTTTCTCACAGACAGCAGGCTAAATCCAAGTTGGCAGAAGGACCTAGTCCTTTAGCCTGCTAGGTCTAGTATTAAAACACAGGGACCTGGTCCTTTAGCCAACTGGGATTTAGCTGTCTCACACAGAAGAGGCTAAATTCAAGTTGGCAGAAGGACCTGGTCCATTTGGCCAATAGTTATAGTATTAACCCCTTCACAACGCATGATGTAGTTACGTCATATATCATAAAAATATAAGAAAAAAAATATTGCTTTTGTTCCATTAAAAAAAATACACAAATTTGGAATTGACGTGTTTAGAAAGGTCTGACCAATCAAAATGTAAAATAATCTGATCGGTAAACGGCATAATGAGAAAAAAACTCAAAACGGCATAATTATGTTTTTTGTGGGTGCAGCAACATTGCAATAAAATGAAATAAGAGGTGATCAAAACATGGTATCCGTGCCAAAATCGTATCAATAAGAACGTTCCGCCAAAATAAAAGAAATCACAACGGCGATGTGGATGGAAAATTAAAAACGTTATGGGAAGGAAAAAAATGGAAAATCGCCCGAGGGTTAAAACACTCCTAGGTGCATTCATTGTAAAA
>JARQOD010003433.1:0-64987 GCA_033576555.1 Oophaga sylvatica | reverse complement strand
ATAAATTAGAAACATATCCAAACCCCAATCAGACAGAAACCTATGAACTATGGACCAATACTTAACCCCTCCATTGCCCCATAAAGGAGGGGATTAAGCATTTTCCCCCAAGACCCTACTAGAAGCCAATAAAGACCAGATTTTAAAGGGAAATTGTTTTTGGTCTACTCAACTCTTTTTAAAACGAAAAACTTTTTCAGGGGGTTTTGGTGATGACTTCAAAGGTGCGGGGGACTTTGCGGGGCCCGGGGGGCCATGGGGTCCAAAAATGTGGCCCCGGCAAAACAAACCCCTTTAAAAAGGATCGTTTTGAAGGGTAAATTTAACATATACCCCCCCCCTGGGGGGGTTTCATACAAGAAAATCCCCTTCCTATGGGTGGGTTTTTTATTAAAGGGGGATTTATTTTGTATCGGGGGGGCCCGGGTAAACAATTCCAGTTCCTTGACTTCTATGAGACAAAAAAAACATCAGCCCGGGGAAAATTGAAAATTTTCCATGTGTCATCATACCGAGGAAGTTACATTCCTCGACACTAGGGTATTCAAAAACACTGGAGGTACACTCAGTACCGATATTTTTAGGAAACCCACCGATTGTAACAGCTTACTGCTATACAACAGCTGTCACCCGGTCCCCATTAAAAAAAGCTTACCTAGGTCACAGTTCAAAAGAGTTACTAGGATTGTCTCTGATCCCACACTTAGAGAAACCAGAATTCAAGAAATGGCTAATAAATTTTTAGCACGTGACTACCCTCCGCAACTCCTTAATGATGAATCCCAAAAAGCACTCAATGAAGCTGATTCGATCTCCATCAACCCTCAAAAAACTCCACGATTACCATTTGTACATAGCCATCATCCCTCAATGAAGAGGGTTCACAATCTCATTAGGAAACATTGGCCCCTTCTCACCAGGGCATACCCTAGGATACAGATTTTCAAAGATCCCCCATTGATGTGCACTAGAAGAGCAAAAAACATTAGGGATCAGGTAGTCAGAGCGGATTTGGGTTCCAAAGACAATCATTCAATACTACTCTAACAGGACAAAGGAGGACAGGTACCTTCCCGTGTCTCAACTGCATGTGTTGTTCCAATGTCATTAAAGGGAATGAGTTCACACACCCCCATACTGGTAAAACTTACCCTATTAGGGACTACTATACATGCGCATCTAATTTCGTGGTGTACATTATCAAATGCCCTTGCGGCTTATTGTATGTTGGCGAAACGACTCAAGCCGTTCGTGATCGAATTTCAAGCCACAAGTCTACCATAAGATGCGGTAAAACCTGGCTACCAGTACCAGCGCATTTCAAAGAAGCCAACCACAATGTAGCCCAACTTAGATTTCAGATCATCGAACGTGTCCCCAGACCAAGAAGGGGTGGGAACCATATCCAAATATTAAAAAGGCGTGAGAGCTACTGGATCTATACCCTCAATACACTGTACCCCAAGGGATTAAATAGAGAGATGGATTGGCTAATGTAATCTTTTTTCCTCAGATCAATCCCTAAATTCCTATTTATATATTATTGGCCTCACCTATATATCTGAGATGGTAAGACTTTGATTTTCCTCTCCCCCCCCCTTCCTTATTTATTATTTATTCATTTATTCATTATTCCTGATTTTGTTTGGACTCCTACTTCATTTATGTTTATTTATGATTATTTATCTACAGTTATATTTACCCCTATTTTTTATGATTTACCGTTTATTATTGTTTTATGATTTACTTTCTATCATTTATGTTTTTCTACCCATATTGCATTTGAATTGCTTTTATCGCTCATGGATTTATTGATCTGCATTGTATTACTATGTTATTATACATGACTTCCATCTCTGCACATTACCATGACCTGCAGTATATAAATCCTGCCCACCACACCATTATAGGTCCTCAAGAATATCGCCACAGCGCTTATACCTGTGGGATTGCTCCTCCCACCATCACTATAGCAACCACCAATTAACATAACCTATTACCTTTTTATTTTTATTAATATGAACACCTACACCTTTTGTTAGAACTTAGAGTGCTTATCGCTCTCTCCATCTGACATTTTGCCGTTTTTAGAACGTCCTGTAACTGCTCAGCGCCTCCCAGTCATTGCCATGACAACACACCACACAGCGCTGACCGCTCCGTCTCCCTAAGACACTGCGCATGCGCTGGCGTCATATGTCACTTCCGGACATGTGACTGCCCAGCCCCTTAAAAATCCACGCCCACACTCTTCTGAGCAGCGTTTCCCAGCTAAGGCACGGTATGTGCCAGCGATCCACTTCACCACCAACGCCTCCAACCCTGACAGGGAAGACCACTATATCACCAACGGATGTGAGCGCTTCTGGATTAAGATAAGTACTACCACACATAAAAGCGATATATATGACTTTGAATACCGATCTATCCCCACAGCACACGGATATCCTACCTTATCAATACTCTGCATCCCAGAACCCCACAATCTATGGGGTAACTATACTCTATTTTGTTAACCACATATATTTTGTTACCATTTCCCATGATACCTCCATGGTTTTCTCTTTCTTTATTCACAGCATTACAATACCCTCCTAATACAGCTAACCTATATCTGGTGTGTATATATACTGTATTCTCAATACCACATGACTCTGCAAGTGGGGTAAATATAAATATATCTTTACCATATATACTCCATACCCAGCCTTTGTTCATATTTATTTTTTCATTTTATTTTATTTTTCTTCCCATAGAATATCACCCTATACATACCCTATATAAAAAATTGCTGTATCCAAGTGAACATAAGTACCGGGTAAATACTGGTGTAACCCTATTCCTTTGTGTATCTCCTATATAGATTATGTACAGCATTTAGCACTTAATACCATTTAATTGTCTTCATGCAGGTTTATTTCTTATGCCCTGCATCAATTCTCTATAAGGGATCCCTGTTAACCATACGCTCCAAAGCATCTCTATACTGGTATGTTCCACATCAGTCCCATCTCATTTTACATATATATTTTTTTATATATATATATATACCGTATATAGCGACTTTCTCCTTATTCTCCAGTCCGACATAATGTCCATAATACTCTTGGCATACATATACGGATTTTTGATTAAAGAATTGAACACTGTATATATTTCGTGACCTTGTACATATTGTATAATATTCATTGTCTTTTTTATATATAATTTACACTTCCATTTCATTTGTTTCAGCGACATTGTGATCAAGGCCAGGCTGTGGCCGAAACGTTAATATTGCTTGTCGTTTTTCACATTAGGACATTAAACAATAAAATATTTTTTTCACTTTGAAGCATAATCCTGAGTGCGGTGTTATTTGACAGTATTTGATTTTGGAGATCTTTGATCTCGTTCACCTGCACCACCCATCTTGTTGAGTGCTAGCCTCTCGCCCTTTCTACTGATATTTTTTTTGGCTTTGAGCACCTTCTTTACTTCATGTCAACAGAAACATATGCCTACGACGATGCCACGGGTTCAACTATTCTATCCAGGATAAAGACTAAGACTGATTTTTTACACATTCCAAGTAAGGACATCAAAACCCGTGACTGGGAAAAAGAGAGAAAGAAGCTGATATCGTATGACCTTCATTGTGCCACTTTGGGGGAATATTACAGACAAGGTAAAATTCCACGTGGCCTACGTTGCCATCTACGCCCAACACTGTTTGCCGACAACGAAAAATACTGTGCCACATTTCAAAAGATTTTGAACAAATGTTCCTTAGACATTATACTACTGACTGTTGAGTACCTTCAGGAGGCCATCAAAGAAACTGAGGCAAAAATCATCACCATAGAGGACCAACTTACTGCCACATTGAATAGTACAGAACTTACTACGTTAAAAAATAAAGTGGACTCTATTTTGTCTACTCACCAAAAAACCCTTGAGGAAAGAAAGCGTGTCAAATTCCAAAGAGATACCGAAGACTATCTTACCAACCGAGTCTATAGATGGGAGGATCCAATACCACGGAGACAGCGCACACGACGTCGACCGCAAGGAGGGTATTACCCCTCAGGGGGCTCCTCACCTGCAGGGGGATCCTCTCCTGGCTCTGGCAGCGAAACTGGCGGCACCCAGAATACAAGAGCGCCTTTTTTAGGATCAAACGCACGCCCACTCGGAGGTCCCGAAAGAAGGGACACAGACCGCCGAATGATCCTCAGGTCGCAGGTAGGAGTCCAAACATAGTTATTAATATTTCTGACTATTCCCTTTCCCCCCTGGAATTAAAGGTACTTAATATGGGCTTATCCTTCTGTCCTACACCACGATGGGATCCTTTTCAACTTGAAAAGGATCTCCACCGCTTCTATCGTAATATAAGACTCAAGGTACGTTTTGAAGGTAACCCTTTACCAAACACTAACATGGCTGGCACTATACATCACCAAGTCGGTGAATCTAGTATCTCTATTGATTCTCTGGGTTTAAGAAACCCCAGTAACTTCATGCCACCAACCTCATACCATGCAGTTGAGACCTTTATTGACCTGCTTGACAGGGATATTAGAAATACCATCCATGACCAACAGATAGGCTTCTTACCGGTCCGCCATAACTTAAATTCGGTGGAACAACAAGCAATTAACTCACTAAAGGACAATAAAAATATTGTCATAAAACCAGCGGACAAGGGTGGGGCTATCGTGGTCATGAACAGGGGACAATATATCACTGAAGTCATGAGACAACTCTCAGATACAACCACATACAAAAAGGTTCAGAACGACCCCACAAACACCATACGCAACAAGATTAACAATATCCTAGATAAATACTATAACCAAAATACCATTGACATTAAGACCAGGACGTTTCTGCTTAATCATCATCCCGTCACACCAGTCCTATATATTCTACCAAAAATACATAAGGACCTACACAATCCTCCTGGTCGCCCCATAGTAGCATCAACAGACTCCATACTAAACCCGCTATCCATCTTTCTCGAGAAATTACTCACACCGTACGTTCATCTCACAAAATCATTCATACTAGATACAGGGGATTTCCTCAATAAATTGAGAAACATATCCAATATCCCATCAGACAGTATCCTATGTACTATGGACGTCAATAGCTTATACACCTCCATTGTCCATGAGGAGGGGATTAGAGCAGTTTCCATGACCCTACTAGAAGCCAATAAAGACACAGATATTAAGGATTTGTGTTTGGATCTACTCAACCTCGTTTTACACGAGAACTTTTTCATGTTTGGTGATGACTTCTATGTGCAGACGTGCGGGACCGCCATGGGGTCCAATGTGGCCCCGGCATATGCAAACCTCTACATGGATCGTTTTGAACGTGAATACATATACCCCACCCTAGTTTCATACAGCATGCCATACTATGGGTGAGGTATATTGATGATATATTTTGTATCTGGCACGGTGACAACTCCAGTCTCCTTGACTTCTATGAGACTATAAATAACATCAGACCGGGATTGACATTTTCCATGTGTCATCATACCGAGGAAGTTACATTCCTCGACACTAGGGTATTCAAAAACACTGGAGGTACACTCAGTACCGATATTTTTAGGAAACCCACCGATTGTAACAGCTTACTGCTATACAACAGCTGTCACCCGGTCCCCATTAAAAAAAGCTTACCTAGGTCACAGTTCAAAAGAGTTACTAGGATTGTCTCTGATCCCACACTTAGAGAAACCAGAATTCAAGAAATGGCTAATAAATTTTTAGCACGTGACTACCCTCCGCAACTCCTTAATGATGAATCCCAAAAAGCACTCAATGAAGCTGATTCGATCTCCATCAACCCTCAAAAAACTCCACGATTACCATTTGTACATAGCCATCATCCCTCAATGAAGAGGGTTCACAATCTCATTAGGAAACATTGGCCCCTTCTCACCAGGGCATACCCTAGGATACAGATTTTCAAAGATCCCCCATTGATGTGCACTAGAAGAGCAAAAAACATTAGGGATCAGGTAGTCAGAGCGGATTTGGGTTCCAATAGACAATCATTCAATACTACTCTAACAGGACAAAGGAGGACAGGTACCTTCCCGTGTCTCAACTGCATGTGTTGTTCCAATGTCATTAAAGGGAATGAGTTCACACACCCCCATACTGGTAAAACTTACCCTATTAGGGACTACTATACATGCGCATCTAATTTCGTGGTGTACATTATCAAATGCCCTTGCGGCTTATTGTATGTTGGCGAAACGACTCAAGCCGTTCGTGATCGAATTTCAAGCCACAGTCTACCATAAGATGCGGTAAAACCTGGCTACCAGTACCAGCGCATTTCAAAGAAGCCAACCACAATGTAGCCCAACTTAGATTTCAGATCATCGAACGTGTCCCCAGACCAAGAAGGGGTGGGAACCATATCCAAATATTAAAAAGGCGTGAGAGCTACTGGATCTATACCCTCAATACACTGTACCCAAGGGATTAAATAGAGAGATGGATTGGCTAATGTAATCTTTTTTCCTCAGATCAATCCCTAAATTCCTATTTATATATTATTGGCCTCACCTATATATCTGAGATGGTAAGACTTTGATTTTCCTCTCCCCCCCCCTTCCTTATTTATTTATTTATTCATTTATTCATTATTCCTGATTTTGTTTGGACTCCTACTTCATTTATGTTTATTTATGATTATTTATCTACAGTTATATTTACCCCTATTTTTTATGATTTACCGTTTATTATTGTTTTATGATTTACTTTCTATCATTTATGTTTTTCTACCCATATTGCATTTGAATTGCTTTTATCGCTCATGGATTTATTGATCTGCATTGTATTTACTATGTTATTATACATGACTTCCATCTCTGCACATTACCATGACCTGCAGTATATAAATCCTGCCCACCACACCATTATAGGTCCTCAAGAATATCGCCACAGCGCTTATACCTGTGGGATTGCTCCTCCCACCATCACTATAGCAACCACCAATTAACATAACCTATTACCTTTTTATTTTTATTAATATGAACACCTACACCTTTTGTTAGAACTTAGAGTGCTTATCGCTCTCTCCATCTGACATTTTGCCGTTTTTAGAACGTCCTGTAACTGCTCAGCGCCTCCCAGTCATTGCCATGACAACACACCACACAGCGCTGACCGCTCCGTCTCCCCTAAGACACTGCGCATGCGCTGGCGTCATATGTCACTTCCGGACATGTGACTGCCCAGCCCCTTAAAAATCCACGCCCACACTCTTCTGAGCAGCGTTTCCCAGCTAAGGCACGGTATGTGCCAGCGATCCACTTCACCACCAACGCCTCCAACCCTGACAGGGAAGACCACTATATCACCAACGGATGTGAGCGCTTCTGGATTAAGATAAGTACTACCACACATAAAAGCGATATATATGACTTTGAATACCGATCTATCCCCACAGCACACGGATATCCTACCTTATCAATACTCTGCATCCCAGAACCCCACAATCTATGGGGTAACTATACTCTATTTTGTTAACCACATATATTTTGTTACCATTTCCCATGATACCGCCATGGTTTTCTCTTTCTTTATTCACAGCATTACAATACCCTCCCTAATACAGCTAACCTATATCTGGTGTGTATATATACTGTATTCTCAATACCACATGACTCTGCAAGTGGGGTAAATATAAATATATCTTTACCATATATACTCCATACCCAGCCTTTGTTCATATTTATTTTTTCATTTTATTTTATTTTTCTTCCCATAGAATATCACCCTATACATACCCTATATAAAAAATTGCTGTATCCAAGTGAACATAAGTACCGGGTAAATACTGGTGTAACCCTATTCCTTTGTGTATCTCCTATATAGATTATGTACAGCATTTAGCACTTAATACCATTTAATTGTCTTCATGCAGGTTTATTTCTTATGCCCTGCATCAATTCTCTATAAGGGATCCCTGTTAACCATACGCTCCAAAGCATCTCTATACTGGTATGTTCCACATCAGTCCCATCTCATTTTACATATATATTTTTTATATATATATATATATATATATATATATATATATAATATATATACCGTATATAGCGACTTTCTCCTTATTCTCCAGTCCGACATAATGTCCATAATACTCTTGGCATACATATACGGATTTTTGATTAAAGAATTGAACACTGTATATATTTCGTGACCTTGTACATATTGTATAATATTCATTGTCTTTTTTATATATAATTTACACTTCCATTTCATTTGTTTCAGCGACATTGTGATCAAGGCCAGGCTGTGGCCGAAACGTTAATATTGCTTGTCGTTTTTCACATTAGGACATTAAACAATAAAATATTTTTTTCACTTTGAAGCATAATCCTGAGTGCGGTGTTATTTGACAGTATTTGACCGTCTAACAAAGGCAGCTCATTTTATCCCTTGTGTCGGCTTACCCACTGCAAAACAGACATCAGATTTGATGATTAAAGATGTGTTTCGCTTACATGGAGTACCGGATGAGGTTATTTCGGATCGAGGGGTGCAATTCACTTCTAGGTTTTGGCAAAATTTCTGTGCAGCATTGGACATTAAAGTAAACCTTTCTTCTGCTTTTCATCCCCAGACTAATGGACAGACCGAACGAACCAATCAAACCCTGGAGCAGTATCTCCGCTGCTTTATCTGCCACCTACAGGATGATTGGGTGGATCTACTTCCATTAGCTGAGTTCTCGTATAACAACTCTCAGAGTGCCTCCACTAAACAGTCTCCTTTTTACTCTAATCTAGGTTATCATCCTAACATTCTACCACGATTTCCCATAGAAACGCCTTTACCAGCAGTAGCTGAAAGAATCACGTCTTTACAGAAGAATATTCATCTTCTAAAGGAAAATCTGGAATCGGCTCAAGAAAGGTACAAGAAAGCAGCAGATAAATTTCGTAAACCTGCACCAGCTTTCAAGGTAGGAGACTTGGTCTGGCTGTCAACCAGAAATCTTAAGTTAAGGATTCCATCGTCTAAGTTGGGACATAAGTACATTGGACCCTATAAAATCAGTAAAATTATAAGTGTCGTTGCTTGTCGTCTTCAACTGCCCAGAACTATGAGAATCCACCCTGTCTTTCATGTATCCCTACTAAAGGCTGCGACACCCAATACGTTTCCTGGACGTTCCTCTCCTTGCCCTGACCCAGTGCTAGTCGATGGACAGGAAGAATTTGTGGTGGAAAGGATTTTAGATTCCAGGTTGTATAGAAATCAGTTACAATATCTGATTAAATGGCAGGGCTACCCAGTGGAGGACAACTCATGGGAACCGGTCAATAACGTAAATGCTCCTCGCTTGCTCCGTCAGTTTCATCAGAGGTACCCACACAAGCCTGGTCTGAGGTCATCCGGAGGTTGTCCTTAAGGGGGGAGTAATGTAAGGTTCTATGTATATATTCCTGAAACTCAGTTTGTTCGTCAGCCATTTTACTTTCTGTCTTGCTGCAGCTATCTTGCCCTCAGTCAAAATGGAGTTTCCAGCTTGCATGTTCCCGCCCTGATTCTCTCCTTTGCTTCTTAAGCAGCCACAGCTGAGCAATCAGTGCTTCAGAATCTAGCCTGCAGTGAACCTGTGACTTGACTCCTGTAAGCCTTGGACCTTGTACTCCAGCTATTCCTACTGAGGAACTCTGAAGCACTTGTGGACTCTGAACCCTGCTCTTTGAAAGACCCACGTTTGCATGGACTTACGGTAACAGAGAAGAAGATCCTGAATCTGTATTGGAGAGTGATTGCTGAGCTTGGATTGCTCTGGCCTGCTGTGTCTCCTGTTTCTGTGTCTGCAAACTGTGTGACTATTTCTGCCAACTTGTATGAAGTAATACAGGACTTTTCTATATCAAACCTGTGTCTCATGTATGTTCATCGCACCCAAGCACAAGACGCTATATGAACTGTACTACATACATTACAATCGTAGTTCCTCTCAGCCGAAGACAACTGCTGGGAAAAGAAGGCACAGGGATGCAAGACATTCTTCTCACCTGTTCTCTGAGAGAGTATAGCTCCAACGGCACAGTCTGAAGCATCCACCTCTATTATGAAGGCAAGCTCGGGGTTGGGATGTACTAAGATAGGTGCGGTGGTAAATTTATCCTTTAAACAGGAAAATGCTTCCTGAGCTTGCGGGGTCCAGGAGAACCTAGACTGTTTCCGGGTAAGTTGGGTGATAGGTGACACTACCTCAGAAAAATTCTTAATGAAACGTCTATAGAAGTTGGCAAACCCGATGAAACGCTGCACCTCCTTCACATTTCTAGGAATTGGCCAATCCTTGATGGCTTGGGTCTTGCTTCCATCCATACTAATCCCTTGTGTAGATAGTACATACCCCAGAAATTGAATTTCGGTCCTATGGAATTCACATTTTTCAAGTTTGATGTAGAGATGCTTTTGTCTTAGGCGTTCTAAGACCATTCTCACATGTCCATGATGTTCCTCTGTGGAGTTAGAAAAAATTAGAATATCATCCAGAAAAATCACCACAAATGTATCTAGGAGATCTGTTATGTTTCGGTAGCTGAGGAGTGCAGGTAAAAAAAAGGCAATACACCAGAGCAGTTGGAATCTATGGGATTGCAGTACCCTGACTAACCACCACAACTAGAGGCAGCCGTGGAGCGTTCCTACGTTGGTCCTAGACGCCTCGTCACAGCCTGAGAAACTAACTACACCTAAAGATAGAAATAGGAAAGCTATCTGCCCCGGAGCAGAACCCCAAAGATAATAGAAAGCCCCCAAACATGTAATGGCGGTTAGACAAGAGGAAATACAGACACAGAAAGAAAATAGTATGAGCAAACGCTGGGGCCCAAACTATCTAAATAGAAAAGGATAGGAAGGGTACTTACTGCAATCCCAGAAAACCCTGAAAAACACCAACTCTACTAATTTCAAAATCACCTGAGATCACACGACCTCTACCACCTAAATTAGCTCTCTGGTGTAACAAAATCAAAACAGCAGCCACTGAAAAAACTGGAAAAAGCAAAAGAACAAAACTCAGTGGCTGAACTAAACTGAGAAGGCAGAAGCCCCCGGAGGGGACCCAGAAGGCCCCCAAAGAAGTGCAGGACAAAATGCAAAAATATAGCACAAACACAAAAGAAGAAAAAGTCTTATCTGGAAGCAGGAGATGCAGACCCGACACAGCAGGCTACAAGGGAAACTGGAATGAAGGATTCAGACCAGAACAATTGATCACCGGCAACCCTGATGGGAAAATGACTCCCTTATATAAGACCAGTCAGTAACACCTGATTCCAGTCCTCACAATCTTCACTAGTACCGCTTGTAACCACCAGAGGGAGCCTCTGCTCAGAACTCATCTCAAACCCATTCACAACAGTACCCCCCCCTTGAGGAGGGGTCACCGAACCCTCATTTGAGCAACCAGGTCGGTCAGGATGAGTTCTATGATAAGCACGGATAAGTCTCCTAGCATGGATGTCCGAAGCAAACACCCAAGAATTGTCTTCCTGACCATAACCTCTCCATTTAACCAAATACTGGAGTTTCCGTCTAGAAAAACGAGAATCCAATATTTTCTCAACCACATACTCCAGATTGCCCTCAACCAAAACAGGGTCAGGAGGCACAGCAGCAGGAACCACTGGCTCAACAAACCTCTTCAACAAGGACTTGTGGAACACGTTATGGATCTTAAATGTCCCTGGAAGAAGCAAACGAAAAGAAACAGGATTAATAATCTCCATGATCTTATAAGGTCCAATGAACCTAGGCTTAAATTTAGGAGATGCTACTCTCATAGGAATATTCTTTGAGGACAACCAGACCAAGTCCCCCACTTTAAACCGAGGACCATCAGACCTATGCCGGTTAGCAAACCGCTGGGCCTTCTCCTGAGAGAGGGACAACCTCTCCACTACCTGATCCCAAATCTGTTGCATACGCTCCACAACAGAGTCAACCCCCGGACAGACAGAAGCCTCCGTCTGTCCTGAAGAAAATCGAGGGTGAAACCCAGAATTACAGAAAAACGGAGACATCAAAGTGGCAGAGCTAGCCCTATTATTAAGAGCAAACTCAGCCAAAGGCAAAAAAGAGACCCAGTCATCCTGATCAGCAGACACAAAGCATCTAGATAAGTCTCCAATGTCTGGTTTGTTCTCTCAGTTTGACCATTGGTCTGAGGATGAAATGCCGAGGAGAAAGACAATTGAACACCCAGTTTAGAACAAAAAGTCCTCCAAAATCTGGAAACAAACTGGACTCCTCTGTCAGACACAATGTTCTCAGGAATGCCGTGTAAACGAACCACGTGCTGAAGGAACAACGGCACCAATTCAGAGGAGGAAGGCAACTTAGGTAATGGCACAAGATGTATCATTTTGGAAACCTATCACAAATTACCCAGATGGTGGTCATTCTCTGAGAAACAGGAAGATCGGAAATGAAATCCATAGAGATATGGGTCCATGGTCTCTTGGGCACAGGCAATGGCATCAATAAACCACTAGAGCGAGAGCAAGGCTTGGAGCGAGAGCAAGTCCCGCAGGACTGCACAAATTCCCTGACATCACGAGACAAGGTAGGCCACCAAAAGGACCGACTAACCAAGTCTCTGGTACCAAAAATTCCGGGATGCCCAGCCAATGCGGAACAATGAATCTCAGACATCACACTCTTTTTCCATTGTTCCGGGACAAACAATTTTCCAACAGGGCAGCGCTCGGGCCTATCCTCCTGACACCCCTCCAGAGCAAGTCTCAAATTGGGCGAGATGGCGGAAAGAACTACACCCTCTTTCAAAATAACAGAAGGATCAGATAACTCAGGAGAGTCCGCAAGGAAACTCCTCGAGAGGGCATCCGCCTTAACATTCTTAGTGCCAGGAAGAAAGGAAACCACAAAATTAAAACGTGTGAAAAACAAGGCCCACCTGGCCTGTCTAGGATTGAGTCGCTTGGCAGATTCCAGATAGACCAGATTCTTATGGTCAGTAAGGACCACCACCTGATGTTTGGCTCCCTCCAGCCAATGTCTCCACTCTTCAAAAGCCCACTTCATGGCCAATAACTCCGATTACCCACGTCATAATTACGTTCAGTAGGAGAAAATTTTCGAGAGAAAAAGGCACAAGGGTTACTTTTAGAGGTCTCTGGATCTTTTTGGGACAAAACGGCACCTGCCCCAATTTCAGAGGCATCAACCTCCACCTGAAATGGCAGAGAAACATCAGGCTGCCGTAGAACAGGAGCAGAAGTGAATCTCTGCTTAAGTTCCTGAAATGCAGAGACTGCCCAGGAGGCCAATTCACCACATCAGAACCCTTTCTGGTCAAATCAGTTAATGGTTTAACAATAACCGAGAAATTACCAATAAATTTACGATAAAAATTGGCAAAACCCAAAAATCTCTGAAGAGCCTTTAATGAAGTAGGTTGGACCCAATCACAGATGGCCTGAACCTTGACCGGGTCCATTTCAATAACAGATGGGGACAAAATGAATCCCAGAAATGAGATCCTCTGTACGCCAAAAAGACACTTTGATCCCTTCACATACAGAGCATTCTCTCTCAAAATCTGGAACACAGTTCGAACATGTTTCACATGAGAGTCCCAGTCATTAGAAAAAATCAAGATATCATCCAAATAAACAATCAGAAATTTGTCCACAAAATCCCTGAAAATGTCATTCATGAAGGACTGGAAGACGGAAGGAGTATTAGTGAGCCCAAAGGGCATCACTAGGTACTCAAAATGCCCTTCAGGGGTATTGAATGCCGTCTTCCATTCATCCCCGTGCTTAATGCGAATAAGGTTATACGCCCCCCTGAGGTCAAGCTTGGTAAACCAAGTAGCATTTTTCACCCTGGAAAACAGGTCAGAAATCAAGGGTAACGGGTATTGATATTTCACAGTAATATTGTTCAAGAGACGATAATCAATACATGGCCTTAATGAACCATCTTTTTTGGCCACAAAGAAAAAACCGGCACCTAAGGGTGAAGAGGATGGTCTGATATGACCCTTCTCCAATGATTCCTTGATATAAGACCGCATAGCGTCATGTTCAGGTACAGACAAGTTAAAAAGGCGACCTTTAGGGAATTTACTACCGGCACTAATTCAATAGCGCAGTCATAGCTCCTATGGGGAGGCAAGGATGCAGATTTACTTTCGCTAAACACATCAGAAAAATCAAACAAAAAGTCAGGAACATCCTGAGCTTGGGGGGAGGCAGAAAAAACAGGAGTGTTGGTATTAACACATTGGCAGCCCCAACTGGCCACAGACACAGACTTCCAATCCAAAACAGGATTATGAGACTGCAACCAAGGGAAACCCAGCACGATAATGTCATGCAGATTATATAGAACCAAAAATTTGCAGCACTCCTGGTGATCAGGTTCAACCCTCATTATCACCTGAGTAGAAAACTGGGGTTTATTCTCAGCCAAAGGGGTAGAATCGATCCCCAGTAGGGGAAAAGACTTCTGTAGGGGTATCAAGGGAAACCCACAACGTTTAGCAAAATCATAATCCATCAGGTTAATAGCTGCTCCAGAATCAACGAAAGCCTGAGCAGAAAATGAGGACAGAGAGCATATCAGAGTGACAGTTAATAAAAACTTAGTTTGAACACTACCAAGACAACTGAGCGTGCAAAACGTCTTCCCCGCTTAGGGCAGACTGAAATAGCATGAGAGGCATCACCACAGTAGAAACATAACCCATTGCGCTTTCGAAACTCATGACGCTGTGCCCCAGACACCACTCTATCACACTGCATGGTTTCAGGAGCTGGTTCACAAGGCAACACCATACCACGCATACTTCTCCGCTCACGCAAACGTCTGTCAATTTGAATCGCTAATGACATAGAATCATTGAGACCAGAGGGGACAGGGAATCCCACCATAACATCCTTTACATTATCTGACAGACCCTTCCGGAAAAGGGCCGCCAAAGCGTCGTCATTCCATTTGGTCAGGACTGCCCACCTACGGAATCTCTGACAGTATAACTCAGCGTCATCAAGCCCCTGATTTAATGCCAACAAGGCTTTTTCAGCTTGATCAGTGACATTAGGCTCATCGTACAATAACCCCAAAGCCTGAAAAAACGCATCAACATCACTCAAAATAGGATCCCCAGGTATCAGGGAAAAAGCCCAATCCTGAGGATCGCCGCGCAGGAGAGAGATGATAATTTGAACCTGCTGCGCTGCGTTTCCTGAGGACTTAGATTTTAAGGCAAAAAACAATTTACAATTATTTTTGAAATTCTGAAACTTAGCTCGATCCCCTAAAAACAAATCTGGCATGGGGATCCTAGGTTCCACAACAGGCAACCAGCAAGATAGATAGCAATACTCCGAACCTCAGTGGCAAGCTGATCCACACGGCCAGACAACTGTGCAAACTCCATTGGGAAAAAAGATCCTCCCCAGCACCCAGAGATACAGAGGGAAAAAAAAAAAAAAAAAATGCAACAAACAGAAAAATATCTCTGACAACTCTGACAACCTTTTTTCTATCACAATATTTTTTCCCTTCTGTGAGTACCATACAATTTTCAATTTTTTTGGGCCGGTGATACTGTTATGTTTCGGTAGCTGAGGAGTGCAGGTAAAAAAAGGCAATACACCAGAGCAGTTGGAATCTATGGGATTGCAGTACCCTGACTAACCACCACAACTAGAGGCAGCCGTGGAGCGTTCCTACGTTGGTCCTAGACGCCTCGTCACAGCCTGAGAAACTAACTACACCTAAAGATAGAAATAGGAAAGCTATCTGCCCCGGAGCAGAACCCCAAAGATAATAGAAAGCCCCCAAACATGTAATGGCGGTTAGACAAGAGGAAATACAGACACAGAAAGAAAATAGTATGAGCAAACGCTGGGGCCCAAACTATCTAAATAGAAAAGGATAGGAAGGGTACTTACTGCAATCCAGAAAACCCTGAAAAACACCAACTCTACTAATTTCAAAATCACCTGAGATCACACGACCTCTACCACCTAAATTAGCTCTCTGGTGTAACAAAATCAAAACAGCAGCCACTGAAAAAACTGGAAAAAGCAAAAGAACAAAACTCAGTGGCTGAACTAAACTGAGAAGGCAGAAGCCCCCGGAGGGGACCCAGAAGGCCCCCAAAGAAGTGCAGGACAAAATGCAAAAATATAGCACAAACACAAAAGAAGAAAAAGTCTTATCTGGAAGCAGGAGATGCAGACCCGACACAGCAGGCTACAAGGGAAACTGGAATGAAGGATTCAGACCAGAACAATTGATCACCGGCAACCCTGATGGGAAAATGACTCCCTTATATAAGACCAGTCAGTAACACCTGATTCCCAGTCCTCACAATCTTCACTAGTACCGCTTGTAACCACCAGAGGGAGCCTCTGCTCAGAACTCATCTCAAACCCATTCACAACAGAGATCCCTGAAGATATCATTCACGAAGTGTTGGAAAGTGGCTGGGGCGGTACTCAGACCAAAGGCATAACTAGATATTCAAAGTGTCCATAGCGTGACCTGAAAGCAGTCTTCCATTCATCCCCAGGTCTAATACGGACCAAGTTATAGGCCCCACGGAGATCCAGTTTAGAGAAAATTTTGGCATGCCGCACTCTCTCCAACAACTCAGGGATTAAAGGCAATGGATAACGGTTTCTAATAGTAACCTTATTGAGTTCCCTATAGTCTATGCAGGGTCTCAGAGATCCATCTTTCTTCTTCACAAAGAAGATGGGTGCACCTGCGGGAGATGAAGAGGGGCGTATGAAGCCCTTGGCTAAATTTTCGTCTATATAATCCTTCAAAGCTTTTAGCTCGGGCCCCGCTAGGGGGTAGATCTTACCAAAAGGTATCTCGGCTCCAGGCAATAATTCAATTGGACAATCATATGGACGGTGAGGAGGAAGCTGATCAGCGTTCTTCTTGTCACATAAATCCACATAGTCCTGGTATACAGCTGGTAGTTCAGGGACTGACATGGTTCCTTTAGGAACAGAGCAAGCTGAAACTCCTTGACTCATCTGTTTCTCCGGAAAGTGTAATTCCTTGGTCTCCCAGTTAATCGTAGGATTCTGCGCCTGCAGCCATGGTAGCCCTAGAATAATGGGAAAGTGGGGAGAAGAGATAAGCATAAAAGACATTTTCTCCTGATGATCTTTACCCGTAAGGACCCTCAAAGGCTCTGTTTCTTGATCCACTGGTCCAGAAGTCAGTAGAGAGCCATCCACAGTCTCCATCTGTACTGGAGTAGCCTTCTTCACTGAACGTATCCCCTGTTTCAGAGCAAAGGAGATATCCATAAAATTTCCACTTGCTCCTGAGTCGATCATAGCAGAGCTAGACACCCAGACTGAGTCAACCCAGAGTTTGATGGAAAGGAAGCAATGAGAATTGTTTCTTTTACAACTCAGCTGGGACACCGCTGAGGAAACTTGAAAAATTGCAGCGTTTATACCGTCATCGTCCCCAGAACTAACAGAGTTTAAGTCCGAGAAATCAAGATCTCTTGCAGCAGATCTTTCTGGAGCCTGAGGCTCGGACATGACAGAGCTCCTCTCGCAACACTCACAGTGAATGACTGCTGCAGTAGTCTTACGAGAACGGCTGGGGCAGTTTATAATGAAGTGCCCTGACTTACCACAGTAGAAACATAGATTTTCCTTTATACGATGTTCTTTGCGTGCATCACTAACCCGTCTTTGTAAAGAGTCCACCTGCATGGGTTCAGGTTCTGGTTCCCTTGTGATCCTACTCAAAGGTTCCTTAGCTGAGGAGGGAGGTAGTAAAAGGTTAGTGCGATTATTTTCGAACCATCTCTCTTGTCTGCGTTCAGTCAGACGAGCATCAATACGGATACAATAGTTAATAAAGTCACCTAACGCAGTGGGAGGGTCGGCACGAGCAAGTTCATCCTTAATCAGTGGAGACAACCCTTTCCGAAAAATAGATTTTTTAGCGGAAGTGTCCCAAGTGGTATCAAGAGCCCATCTCCTGAAATCCAGGGCATATTCGGCTACTGAACGCTTACCTTGGCGCAAAGTGAACATGGCTGCTTCAGCTGTTGCACCTCGATTGGGGTCATCAAACACCTGCCCATGGCTGAAATAAAAGCATCAAGGTGATTCAAACAATCATCCTCAGTCTCAATCAGAGGGTTTGCCCACATCAAAGCCTTATTGGTAAGCAACATGATTATAGTAAGCACTTTGGATCGTTCAGTGGGAAATTGTGAAGCATGTACAGAGAAAAATAAATTGCATTGATTAATAAATCCCCTGAATTTCTCACGTTCACCGCCAAAACGAAAAGGAGGTAATTTGGGGATCCCAGAACTCGGGGTTATGGCAGGAGCCTGGGCTCGTTCCTCTAGAGCCTCAATCCTGGCTCGCAATTCCTGGGTAGTCTGTCCAAACACTTGCAAATTATGATTAGTGAGGTCCTGTAGGCTTGCAAAACGGGTTTTTAAAGTCTGTACATCTGAAAGGATTGTATCAGTCACTCCGCAAAGTTCCTTTATGCGGGCCTCCATCTTCCAGATCTTTTAAGGCAGAAGTGCTGGAAGGAGAAGAGGAAAGAAAAAAAACAAAAAAAACAATAGTGTTTACCTGTGGTAACACTCCAGAGTAAAATTTTAAGGGAATGCGCTCACCTGGAATGGTTGTGAGAAGTCACAACCACTGTCATCACATAAGGTATTAAACGGACATCTGATATCCACAGTCACAGCAGACACGGCTTTCCCAGACCCAGCAGACACTAAACATTGGCTCCTGAATCTTGTCATGTATAGTGTACAGTTCCTATAGCGTCTTGTGCTTGGGTGCGAGGAAAACACAGGAGACATAGGTTGAAATGAAATGACTTGTATTACTTCATACAAGCATGCTGAAAAGTTCACACAGTTTGCAGGAACAGCGACAGGAGACACAGCAGGCCAGAGTAACTTCAAGCACTACAATAAATCTCCAAAGCAGGTTCAGGATCTCTTCTCTGTACCGTAATTCCTCTGCAAACCATGGATTCACCAAACAGCAGGTTTCCAGAGTCCAAAAGTGTTCCAAGGTTCCTCAGTAGGGAATAGCTGGAGTACAAGTCCAAGGTTAGCAGGAGTCAGGTCACAGACTGACTGAGGCTTGATTCAGGAGCACTGATTGTTCAGCTGAGGCTGCTTAAGAAGCAAGAGGGAAGAATCAGGGTGGGAACATGAAAACTGGAAACTCCATATTAACTGAGGGCAAGAGTTGCAGAAAGACAGAAAGCAAAATGGCCGACGGAAAACTGAGTTTCAAGGAACATGTCAACAGAGACAAAGAACCTTACAAGGCGTCTTAGAGCAGAGTCATTCCAGGACAACTCAACAGACCACCTCCTGATCTCAGAACAATACTGTTCAGCAGTGAGTTCATTCTGAGAGAGACCCATGATCATGGCCTCTGCTACCCTGACCCGGTCTGGTTCATCATAAATCAGTCCCAAAGCCTCAAAGAATCTGTCCACAGACACACGTTCAGGGGCAGAAGCAGGTAGAGAGAAAGCCCACGACTGAGGTCCCTCCCGCAATAAGGAAATGATTATCCCCACCCGCTGACTCTCATCACCAGAAAATAGGGGTCTAAGTGAAAACCATAGTTTGCAACTCTCCCTAAAGGTACTGAATTTCTCCCGCTCCCCGGAGAAGGTATCTGGGAGCTTTACTGTAGGTTCAGGAGAGTGCAAAGAAACATCGACAGTGTTAGAATGCTTACGGTCAGTCTGCAACGATATTACTGTGTTAGAAAGCTCCCTCTGTTGCACAAATAGGTCTTGCATAATTAATGCCAAACTATTCATGTGATCTGCCAAGGTATGGAGCGGATCCATAGCAAACAGAGCAGAGAAAAAAAAAATGCAGAAATCCCTTTATATGTATATGTAGGGGTGAGCTATAATGTCAAGCAGCTGTAATGCAGGGTAGTGTGTGCTCCACCTGTAGGTTACAGAGGGGAGAAGGGATTACACACTACCAGAGTAGGCCTGCACTGCAGCAGCCAAAACCACCACCAGGTGGCAGCAAAAACGTCCAAAACTGAGTCAGGAAGAATCACAGGTCTCAGCAAGTCCTCTACAGAGCAGAAACACAGGCGCCACTAAGTGGCGTGAGCGTGGTCAGGCAAGCCAAGTCAAAACCGTACGGAGGCAGCAGGACAAAAGGAATAAGCAATATGCGTGGTCAGGAGAAAGCCAGGAGGTCAGCAACGGTCAGAAGCAGATAAGACAAAGACAGAAAGCAGAAACGAGTCCGAATACAAGCCGAGTCAAAAACCAGAGAATCAAACAGACAAGCAGGGAAATGCAGGGAACAGGGCAGACAGAGGGAAACAACAGACACGGTACAAGTCAGGGATAACAGCAGGACAAATCAAGGGTTACCAGTCAGGTTCACAAGCCGAAGGTAGCAGTATAGCTCACACTGCTAGCAGGATGTGTGAGAGCTAAATAGCCAACCTGAACCCAGAATGAGGCAGAGCAAAGTTAACCCTTGACATGATCCACCCGGACCAAGGGCAGACAGACTAAACCCAGGAATGGATCATGACACAAACTTGCCTTACCTTTACCCCATAGAGAATCTATTGGGCATTGTCAAGAGGAAGTTAAGAGAAGACCAGACCCAATAATGAAAATGAGCTGAAGGCTGCTATCAAAGCAACCTGGGCTTCCATAACTCCTCAGCAGTGCCACAGGCTGATCGCCTCCATGAAACTCCGCATTGATGCAGTAATTGATACAAAAGGAGCCCTAACCAAGTATTGAGTGCATTTACTGAACATACATTTTGCTAGCCCAACATTTTGGATTTTAAAAATATTTTTTCAAGCTGGTGTTATAAAGTATTCTAATTTACTGAGATAATGACTTTTGGGTTTTCATAGGCTGTAAGCCATAATCATCAACATTAACAGAAATAAACACTTAAAATACAGCACACTGTAATGACTCTAATATATGAGTTTTACTTTTTGTATTGAGGAATTGAAATAAATTAACTTTTTGATGATATTCTAATTTTGTGAGATGTACCTCTATGTTATCAAAGAAAACAGCTTTGATATAAATCAAAATTCAAAGTTTTTATTTCAAATCCGAATTAGAAATAAGGGGAACATGAAAAAGCAGAAATATAGACTCGAAAAAGTTAAATTCAGCTCACCCTTAAGATGATTCCCACAGCGCGTGAGATGATCCGAGCACAGGATAGAATCTCTGTCAAACTTAGAACTCTTGCACAAGAAGATGAAAAAAATATCCAGCTCCAGGAATAAAATCAAAAACTTTATTCATATGGGTTAAAAAATAGAAGACAAAGCTGTCGGACAATTATGCCGGTAATACCAGAGGAAGATTAAACTTAAAAAAAAATCATGCACTATTAGGAAAATAATTTATGCTGTATTATCATTAATACATTCTATTGCATTGTCTTTTGATACTATTGTATTCTCGTTCTTTGAACATGCTCTGCTTACTTGTTTTAACCCGCATTTGTCTGAAAATGTCTTCTTGTAATTGTGATATATGTTTCAACTGTTTAGGATGTTCTTATATTCTGTCTCTACCTATTAACAATGAAACTGAAGTCTAAGAACACTCCTTGTATTCGAAACGCATCTCAGTTGTTTCAGGCACTCTTCCTCCGGTATTACTAGCATTATTGTCCGACAGCTTTGTCTTCTATTTTTTAACCCCTATGAATAAAGTTTTTGATTTTATTCCTGGAGCTGGATTTTTTTTTTTCATCTTCTTGTGCAAGAGTTCTACGTTTGGCAGAGACGCTATCCTGCGCTCGAGGGTGAGCTGAATTTCGAATCAGTATAAAAGACACCTGTCCACAACCTCAAACGGTCACACTCCAAACTCCACTATGGTGAAGACCAAAGAGCTCTCGAAGGACACCAGCCCTGCACCAGGCTGGGAAGACTGAATCTGCAATAAACTAGCAGCTTGGTGTGATGAAATCAACTGTGGGAGCAATAATAAGAAAATGAAAGACATACAAGACCACTCATAATCTCCCTCGATCTGGGGCTCCATGTAAGAGCACACCCCGTGGGGTCAAAATGATCACAAGAACGGTGAGCAAAAATCCCAGAACCACATGGTGGGATCTAGTGAATGACCTGCATAGAGCTTGGACCACCATAACAAAGGCTACCATCAGTAATGGTACTGTCACACTAAGCGAGATCGCTAACGAGATCGCTAAAGAGTCACCGATTTTATGACGAAGTAGCGATCTCGTTAGCGACGCAGCTGTCTGTGACATGTAGCAGCGATGTGGTCCATGCTGAGATGTCGTTGATCACTTATGAACGTTCTGAGCCGTTTTTTGGTCGTTGGTGTCCCGCTGGTGAGCCTGAATCGCTGAGTGTGACACCCTTTATGAACGACTTCACCAGCATCGCAGGTGGGACTAGGTTTTCCCAACGACCGCAGAGGTCGTTATACAGATCGCTGATCTCTGATGAGATCTTTGTGTTTGGAAGCTAACTAGCGACCACATAGAGATCGCACTAGCGATCTCGCCAGGTCGTGTCGTTGTCGTGATCACTAGTGCGATCGCTAAGTGTGACAGTGCCTTAACACACTACGCCGCCAGGGACTCAGATCCTGCAGTGCCAGACGTGTCCCTCTGCTTAAGCCAGTACATGTCCGGGCCCATCTGAAGTATGCTAGAGAGCATTTGGATTATCCAGAAGACCATTGGGAGAGTGTCATATGGTTTGATGAAGCCAAAGTAGAACTCTTTGGTAGAAACAAAACTCGTCATGTTTGGAGGAGACAGAATGCTGAGTTGCATCCAAACAACACCATACCTACTGTGAAGCATGGGGGTGGCAACATCATGCTTTGGGGCTGTTTCTCTGCAAAGGGACCAGGACGACTGATCCGTGTACATGAAAGAATGAATGGGGTCATGTATCGTGAGATTTTGAGTGCAAACCTTCTTCCATCAGCAAGGGTATTGAAGATGAAACATGGATGGGTCTTTCAGCATGATAATGATTCCAAGTACACCAACAAGGCAACGAAGGAGTGGCTTCGTAAGAAGCATATGAAGGTCCTGGAGTGGCCTAGCTAGTCTCCAGATCTCAATCCCGTAGAAAACCTTTGGAGGGACTACAAAGTCCATGTTGCCCAGCGACAGGCCCAAAACATCACTGATCTAGAGGAGATCTGCATGGAGGAATGGGCCAAGATACCACCAACAGTGTGTGGCATCCTTGTGAAGACTTACAGAAAACGTTTGACCTCTGCCTACAAAGGATATATAACAAACTATTGAGATGAACTTTTGTTAATGACCAAATACTTATTTTCCACCATAATTTGCAAAACAAATCTTGCAAAATCAGACAAGGTGATTTTCTGAATTTGTTTTTTCATTTTGACTCTCATAGTTGTGGTCTACCTATGATGCCAATTACAGGTCTCTCTCATCTCTTTAAGTGGGAGAACTTGCACAATTGGTGGCTGACTTTTTTTTCCCCACTGTACAGTCATGGCCAAAAGTTTTGAGAATGACACAAATATTATATTTTCACATGATCTGCTGCCCTCTGGTTTTTATAATTGCAAACATATGAGTAACAAAAGCTTATATTGACAGTTAGAATGAGTTAATGCAGCAAGTCAATATTTGCAGTGTTGACCCTTCTTCTTCAGGACCTCTGCAATTCTCCCTGGCATGCTCTCAATCAACTTCTGGACCAAATCCTGACTGATAGCAGTCCATTCTTGCACAATCAATGCTTTCATTTTGTCAGAATTTTTAGGTTTTTGTTTGTCCACCCGTCTCTTGATGATTGACCACAAGTTCTCAATGGGATTAAGATCTGGGGAGTTTCCAGGCCATGGACCCAAAATCTCTATATTTTGTTCCCTGAGCCATTTAGTTATCACCTTTGCTTTATGGCAAGGTGCTCCATCATGCTGGAAAAGGCATTGTTGATCGCCAAACTGCTCTTGGAGGGTTGGGAGAAGTTGCTCTTGGAGGACATTCTGGTACCATTCTTTATTCATGGCTGTGTTTTTAGGCAAGACTGTGAGAGAGCCGATTCCCTTGGCTGAGAAGCAACCCCACACATGAATGGTTTCAGGATGCTTAACAGTTGGCATGAGACAAGACTGGTTGTAGCGCTCACCTTGTCTTCTCCGAATGAGGCGTTTTCCTGATGTCCCAAACAATCGAAAAGGGGATTCATCAGAGAAAATAACTTTACCCCAGTCCTCAGCAGTCCACTGCCTGTACCTTTTGCAGAATATCAGTCTGTCCATGATGTTTTTTCTGGAGAGAAGTGGCTTCTTTGCTGCCCTCCTTGAGACCAGGCCTTGCTCCAAGAGTCTCCGCCTCACAGTGCGTGCAGATGCACTCACACCTGCCTGCTGCCATTCCTGAACTAGCTCTGCACTGCTGGTAGCCCGATCCCGCAGCTGAAACACTTTTAAGAGACGGTCCTGGCGCTTGCTGGTCTTTCTTGGGCGCCCTGGAGCCTTTTTGGCAACAATGGAACCTCTCTCCTTGAAGTTCTTGATGATGCGATAGATTGTTGACTGAGGTGCAATCTTTCTAGCTGCGATACTCTTCCCTGTTAGGCCATTTTTGTGCATTGCAATGATGACTGCACGTGTTTCTTTAGAGATAACCATGGTTAACAGAAGAGAAACAATGATGCAAGCACCAGCCTCCTTTTAAAGTGTCCAGTGGTGTCATTCTTACTTAATCATGACAGATTGATCTCCAGCCATGTCCTCATCAACACTCACACCTGTGTTAATGGAGCAATCACTGAAAATAGGTTAGCTGGTCCTTTTAAGGCAGGGCTGCAATGATGTTGAAATGTGTTTTGGGGGATAAAGTTCATTTTCTAGCCAAATATTGACTTTGCAAGTAATTGCTGTTAAGCTGATCACTCTTTATAACATTCTGGAGTATATGCAAATTGCCATTAGAAAAAGTGAAGCAGTAGACTTTGTAAAAATTAATATTTGTGTCATTCTCAAAACTTTTGTCCATGACTGTATGTTAGTCAGGATATATAGGAGACTAGCTGTAGTACCCGGCTTCGCCCGGGTTAATTAATAACTGCTGTTAGCTGTAACAAAATAGACTATGTTAACAAAAAATTATTCTGCACATAAAAATCACACACCAAATAGACAAATTATTAAAAAGCAAAAACTAAAGTAATAGAACCATTTCACAACAGATATTCAACAGCATAGATATTCCACACAGATTAATTAAATAGCCCAAGTGATGTGAAGTCATTTATCTTCTACTCCTTATTCGAGAGCCTTTTGATAAACGACATTCTTAGTTTTTCCTTCAGGTGCAAAGACGAACAGATTTTTGGCATTTCCAACTCTTGAACAGGCCACATAAAGTTGACCATGCGAAAAGCATGGAGATTGTAAATCGATTCCAACTACTTTCAAGGACTGTCCTTGAGCCTTGTTGATGGACATAGCAAATGCCAGTCGAACAGGAAACTGGAGGCGTTTAAAATCAAAAGGCAAATCAGATGGAATGAGAGGAATTGTTGGAATGAAAACGTCTTCTCCTTTGGCACATACTGTCAAAATGTTTGCTTCAATTACATGTTGAAACAGGTTCTTAATCAAGAGTCTTGTGCCATTACACAGCTTTGGTGGATCCAAATTTCTCAGTAGCAGAATAGGTGCGCCAGGTTTTAGAAAGAGGTTGTGAGGAGGAAGTCCTTGTGGCTCCAAGGAATTGAGGAACTCAGTTGGATAAAATAATGCTTGAGCAGGGTCTGTTACTGTATCCAGTGACTTGTAGGTCGTGCACACACCTGGAAGGAGATTTAATATTTGAAGATTGATCTTGTTGACGCTGTCATTTTTTGGAGCTAGAATAGCCCTTTCATACAGCCAGCCAGATTTTCTGAAGTTCAGTTGAATGTTTGGGAAAACCTTTGCTTTCAGCTCCTCAATGGAAGTCACAATGCAGCAAAAGTTGCTTGGAAACGTGATCTGTCCAGTTGTTGAGTTTACTGGTGCCTTGCCATCTCCAATAGTCAACAGCTGGCTCGAGAACAGTCCAGCAGAAACATCACCCCTCATGTGGACCCTCATGTTTGTGTTTAGTGACATTTTCTTCACTTGTCTCCAAAGGTACGATACTTTGAGACAGGCATTCAGTTCGTCTGCAGGGGTTGATCTTGGAATAACGGGCAGTGTTTGGCGGAAGTCACCTGCCAAAATAACAACTACTCCTCCCATGATATACTTATTGCTACGCAGATCTTGCAGCATTCTGTCCACTGCTTCCAGAGCCCTTTTGTGTGACATGGTACATTCATCCCAAATGATGGCACTGCACTTTTGAAGCAATTTGGCCAGTCCTGATCCCTTGGCAATATTACACACGGGGCTGTCACTATGAGCCAGGTTAAGTGGTAGTTTGAATGTTGAATGTGCTGTCCTACCACCTTGTAAAAGTGTAGCTGCAATTCCAGAAGATGCCACTGCAAGTGCAATCTTTTTTTGTTGTCGAAATTTTGCCA
Organism: Oophaga sylvatica; assembly: GCA_033576555.1. Taxonomy (NCBI): domain Eukaryota; kingdom Metazoa; phylum Chordata; class Amphibia; order Anura; family Dendrobatidae; genus Oophaga; species Oophaga sylvatica. The sequence continues at coordinate 38,367 of JARQOD010003433.1, read as the reverse complement.
GGAGCAAGTTGATTACAAATGTCTTTCCTGTTCCACCTGGAGCATCAAGGAAGACAATCCCACCTTTGTTGGTTTTACTGAAACTTAAAATTTGGTTATAGGCATCCCTTTGGTCTGGTACCAATATTGGCTCGTTCTGAGAGACAAATGCTGTCAGTTCATCAATATTGTAGTTTGTTTCTATGAAAATCTCCCTACACATTTGGTTGCATTCATTATTTCTTACTGGAACAGGCAAACCAAGTAGCTTTAAGGCTTTTCCTGACATTGCCATGCACTGGTCTTCTAGGAGCTTTAAGGCTTCATTGAAAATGTCCTCAGTGAAGTTGATGATTTGTTGAGGATTTTCCCTTCTAACCTGCATGAGGATGTCCTCACTGAGATCACTTTTGTACTTTGTCCAAATCTCTAGAGGATTTGAAATGCTACAGGTTGTTAGAAGAATAGCAAAGAGGTTTCTTAGTCGCTTTGGGGTTTGTGTGGCTGTTGCTTCACTGAGGGTCATGTCCCAGTGTCCATCATTTTCCAGAAGTCCTTGTATTTGGCAAGCTTCCCTGAAAGTTTCACACACATGACCTCGGACAGTCTTCAGGTCAGAAAATGATGTAGGGCCTTTGACAACATGAAGCAACATGCGCAGGTAGAAGCACTCTGCATTTGAGGGATGAACAGTGTAGACCCGACCAAGAGTATCACTTGCTTTCACCCCTGGATAGCCTTTAATGTCAAGCCCCCGTTTCCTCCGTTCAAATGTTTTACTGGAGCCATGCCAAGTGTAATACTTCGGTAGATCACAGTAGAGAATTGTTTTTGCAAAAGTGTCCTGTTGACACAGTTCAAAAAATGCCAAGAGGGTGGTCTTAGGTGGTGTTAGCAGTTGCTGCCGCAGGTTTCCTGGGTTAAAGTAAATCCTCTGTCCATTTTCCAAGTGCACACTGAGATGCACAACTGGTGGGTAGCGTTCATGAATGGAGAACCCTAGTATTCTCCAAACAGCTTCATTGCTGCTGATGTACCTGCCCATCTGGAATGCCTGCACTTCATCAATTATAGGTCCATTTTTCTGGAGTTCAAAAACTGCTTGATCACTTCCTTTGTGGACATATTTGCAGATGTACTTGATTGATTTCACAGAGTGGCAATATTCAACATTTATGTGGGCCCGGAAAATTTTTGAGAGCAAAGGGTTGTAAGGTACCACCCACCTGTTGTCAATTTGTATCTCTTGGAGTGATGGTCCAAGACGAATTTTTAGATTTGCTGTGAAACCACCATCCCCTGACCTTCTTCTTCGATAGACTGGATATCCATCTTGTCCTGTTTGGGTTTCTTGGACCAGGGATCGTGGGTAACCTTTTGAACACCTACCATCAATCATGCAGGGAGAATTTTTGTTGAGGTACCCACACGGACCATGGATCATGTTTTTTGTGATGGTTTCAAATAGCAAAGGGTCAATCTGAGGGTCTGGCAATTCGGCACTGGTAATATTGTCAATTTCGGTGGCCTGTATTTTTAGCTTTAGCCAGATCAAGATGTGGGCATGAGGAAGGCCTCTTTTTTGCCATTCAACTGAATACATCCAGCACTGTGTCTCACCATAAATATGTGCTTTAGTAATCAGATTAATCATTTTTGAAAGTTTCTGTTTGAAAACTCGAGCAATAATGTCATGGCGATTCACTGTTTTCTGGCCTGGCAACAGATGTCCTCCAATTTCCTCCCAAGCAGGATTGCAAGTAAAGGTGATGAAAAGATCTGGACGGCCATACTTTCTCACGTAAGTCATTGCATCCTGTGTGTATTCATGCATGTGTCGTGGGCTTCCAGTGACAGTTGATGGAAGAATGACCATTTTCCCCAACTCTTTTGGATCAGCATCATTTGCTACAGCATCTCTAAGGTGAATATATTCCTCTGCCCTAAGTTTCTTTTGATTTAATCGGATATACAAAAGACGTTCACTCTCAATCTTTGCATACATATCAATGATAAATTGGTGGAAGAGGTGTCTGCATTTCAGGATGTGATTTTCCTCTGCAAATCTTGTCATGAGCCTGTAGGCATAGAAGTCCATGGCAGACACTTTTTTTCCTGAAGGGTTGCCTGTTTTAGGATCTGTCTGAGGTATTCCAAAGTGATAGCCATCCTGTCCCTGCCAAAAGATGATTGGATATTGCAGAGGATCATAGGACCTGTGAGTTTCTGCTACTCGTTGCAAACTATTGTTCCTTTTGTGAAGCACGATGTCACGGCTTTGAAACTCATTACCCACAATCAAGATGGCTACCTCATCAAATGTGGGAGCATTGAAACGTCGCTGATTTTCACCTTGTGGTGTTTTGTCAGCTCTAATTACAACCTTGTAATTGTCACTGGGCATGCATTCAAGTGCAGTCTTGAAAAGTTGAACATACGGATTGTTGGAGTGAAGGAACTGCTGCAAATTAATGACAATATCAAGGCGAGTGTTTGGAATTAAGGAGCATCTCCGCTGAGCCTCTGCTTCTGCATTTCCCATGAAGAAGAGTTGAAGAAATTGAGGTTCTTCTCCTTGTAATGGAAGCAGTGATCCAATTGAGTGGTAAACCTGTCCTTGAACTTTGAATGTCGGCATAAATCCTGTTGTAAACATTTCTGTTGTTGTACCAAATGAGGTCATTTGGAAGCATGAGTTGTACTTCCTGATGTTGTCCAAGAAATGTTTTGATGTTGTAGTGGTGCCTGTCATCAGAGACTTTAGGGGATCTGGTGGTGACAGGAGAGGAGGAAGTTTTACCTTGCCATTTGCACAGCATAAACCTGGCGGTTCATCTTTCCATTTCAGGGCATTGCAGTACACGCAGACCACATCCATTTTTCCTATCTGAACTTTAAGATTATCCTGATAGTTTATATCTGAGTGGTAAAAAAAGGCAGCATGTTTCAAATCGCCAACCATTTCCTGTGCCCTGGTGGAAGAAATTCCAATTCCCCATGTTGGCCAAGTCGGCCTTCTCTCTGCTCTGATGACTCATTGGCCCTTGAGGAAGCAGCTCTTGTTTTCATGTCTGAAAGTCTTGATTCCCTCTCCTCAGAAAGTTCAGTGGCCCTTGAGGAAGCAGCTCTTGTTCTCTTGGCTGCAAGTCTTGATTCCCTCTCCTCAGAAAGTTCATTGGCCCTTGAGGAAGCAGCTCTTCTTTTCATGGCTGAAAGTCTTGATTCCCTCTCCTCAGAAAGTTCATTGGCCCTTGAGGAAGCAGCTCTTGTTTTCATGGCTGAAAGTCTTGATTCCCTCTCTCAGAAAGTTCATTGGCCCTTGAGGAAGCAGCTTGTGTTCTCTGTGTGCAAGTCTTGATTCCCTCTCCTCAGAAAGTTCATTGGCCCTTGAGGAAGCAGCTTGTGTTCTCTTGTGTGCAAGTCTTGATTCCCTCTCCTCAGAAAGTTCATTGGCCTTTGAGGAAGCAGCTCTTGTTTTCATGTCTGAAAGTCTTATTTCTCTATCTTCAGAAAGTTTGTTGGCCCTTGAGGAAGCAGCTACTGTTCTTATGTGTAACAGTCTTGCTTGTCTTTCTTTATATTGTTCATTGGCCCGTAATGCAGCTTTTCTCTTTGCATCAAATGACCTTTGTCCAATAGAAATCCTTTTCTTATGAGGCATAATTGTTGGAAAAGTAGTCTGTAATTGGAAGTATATATAGTAGTAGTTAGGGTATTAGACCAAATATACAACAACATAGTGCAAAAAATGTACTTAACTGTGCCCTCATCAGGATAGCAACATAGAAGGACAAAGCTGTGGCTGCTACTATATATATATATCCTCCCACATACAGGTGATGTGACTTACATCAGTCATTACACCAACATTGGCCAAGCATAGTAACTGAAATCCTATTACCTCACACAAGCTTTCTTATACTGACAATGCTCTGTGCTGTCTCATGTTTGCCTATAGATAACCCAAAACATTGAGTCTCATATATTAATGACCATGGCTATAATAGGAATTGAGCTGTGATGATTATGGTTGCTATAGGCAGCCTGATAATATCTCCAGCCAACAGAAAACATTCCCCTCTGGCAGTATATATTACCTCACACATACAAATAATATACAGCTCATGTGACTGACATTGTCTTATTTCCCTATATGGTCATATTAATGTCCTGTCGCAAAATAGAAGCTGAGCTGTGATTGGTTGCTATAGGCAGCCTGATAATTCTCCAGCCAACAGAAAACATTCCCCTCTGGCAGTATATATTACCTCACACATACAAATAATATACAGCTCATGTGACTGACATGTGGCTTATTTCCCTATATGGTCATATTAATGTCCTGTCGCAAAATAGAAGCTGAGCTGTGATTGGTTGCTATAGGCAGCCTGATAATTCTCCAGCCAACAGAAAACATTCCCCTCTGGCAGTATATATTACCTCACACATACAAATAATATACAGCTCATGTGACTGACATCTGTCTTATTTCCCTATATGGCAAATTTATAACAAATTGGTCTTGTAGTTTGGCTGGTTATTAATCAGATATTTATTTTTAAAAGATAAAAATACCAGACGTGTGTGTGTTTTTAATGCGCCCAATTTTGAACACGTGGGGTTAAAATGTCGACTCAAAACACAGCCTATGATGCTCCCGGGGTCGAGACGTGCGGGTGTGCAAAATTTCATGCCCGTAAATGCAGATTCCTATGCCGGATATACACACAAGCATTCAGCTTTCTCCCCATTATGTAGATAGGGCCAAAATTGTTTGGCGATTTGGAACGTGCGGGGGTTAAAATTTCCATTCAACACATAGCCTATGATGCTCCTGGGGTTGAGATGTGCGGGCATTCATGCCCGTAAGTACAACGGTGCAGATTCCTATCCCGGGCCAAAATTATTTGCCGATTTGGAATGCGCGGGGTTAAAATTTCGACTCAAAACCTAGCCTATGACGCTCCCGGGGTCGAGACGTGCGGGTGTGCAAAATTTCATGCCCGTAAATGCAGATTCCTATGCCGGACATACACACAAGCATTCAGCTTTTCTCCCCATTATGTAGATAGGGCCAAAATTGTTTGGCGATTTGGAACGCGCGGGGTTAAAATTTCTACTCAAAACCTAGCCTATGACGCTCCCGGGGTCGAGACGTGCGGGTGTGCAAAATTTCATGCCCGTAAATGCAGATTCCTATGCCGGACATACACACAAGCATTCAGCTTTCTCCCCATTATGTAGATAGGGCCAAAATTGTTTGGCGATTTGGAACGCGCGGGGTTAAAATTTCGATTCAAAACATAGCCTAGGACGCTTTCGGGGTCGAGACGTGCGGGCGTGCAAAATTTCATGCCCGTAAGTGCGACGGTGCGGATTCCAATCCCGGACAAACATACCCACATACATACACACATACATACATTCAGCTTTATATATTAGATGGGAGTGGCTAACAGTGCACAGCTGACAGCCTTAAGGTACTGCCACACTAAACGCTCCCGCTAACGATCACAATAACGACGCATACTAATGCGATCGTTTTTGTGATCGTTTTAATGTCGCTAGTAGCTGCCACATTTAGCGATCTCGTTAACGACGCATAAGCGGTTAGCGATCTCCTTAACGACTTTGGCGGTCATTGCTATGTAAAAAACAGCGCACATCGTTCACAAAAGGTGCCAGACAGCGATATAGGCTCACCAGTGGGACGCCAACGATCTAAATACGGTCCAGAACTCTAGTGAACGATCAGCGAGATCACAGCAGGGGCCACGTCGTTGCTACATGCCACACACAACAGCGTCACTAACGAGATCGCTAAATAGTGACGTATTTTAGTGATCTCGTTAGCGACGCTGTTTAGTGTGGCATACCCTTAAGTTCCAAGATCTCTCTACAGAGCGGATTAACCGCTGCATTGCCCAAAGAAATTTACACCATTTAATAAGAAGGTAAAGTGCTTCTATTCGGCGCAGGAGTAAGAGAAATCAGATGCTGCGATCTTCTGGCTCTTTTCTTTCGCAGTAAACCCATGACACTTAAGGTACTGCCACACTTAGTGATCTCGTTAGCGATCTCAATAACGACGCAAGCTAATGAGATCGTTTTTGTGATCGTTTTAATGTCTCTAGTAGCTGCCACACTTAGTGATCTCGTTAACGACTCAAAAGCAGTTAGCGATCTCATTAACGACTTTAACGGTCATTGCGATGTAAAAAAACCGCACATCGTTCACAAAAGGTGCCAGACACAGCGATATAGGCTCACCAGCGGGACGCCAACGATCTAAATACGGTCCAGAACTCTAGTGAACGATCAGTGAGATCACAGCAGGGGCCACGTCGTTGCTACATGCCACACACGTTAGCGTCACGAACGAGATCGCTAAATAGTGACGTATTTTAGCGATCTCGTTAGCGACGCTGTTTAGTGTGGCATACCCTTTACTATGTATAGTACAGTCCAGCTCCAGCCATCAATATAATTAGTAGGGTATTCACATAATGCAGGATAAACCGGTCACCAACCAGTATCTGTATCAATACAAATAGAGTACTAACAGGTGTATGAGGATGTGTAAACATATGCTACGAGGCACCTGATTTGGAAGAAAATTTTGTAAGGACAAAACGAAAATAGTTACATAAGTGAGGTGAGCCAATAGGCAAGTCTAAAAAACTGTGATTTTAAGTCATACTTAAAACTGTGAGCATTGGGAATTAGCCGAATTGACTGAGGAAGTGCATTCCACAGAATTAGCGCAGTTAGCAAGAAGTCTTGGAAACAGGATTGGAAGATTTTAATTATTGAGCATGTTAGTATTAGATTATTAGTGGAACGGGTAGGGTGTTAGACAAAGATAGGGGAAAAGATGTAGGGTGGTACAGAACTGTGGAAAGCTTTGTGGGTGACAGTGATAGTGAGTTTATATTGGACTCTGCAGCGGAGTCAATGTCAGTTGCAATGACTGGCACAGGGTAGAGGCATCAGTGTTTTCAGACTTTCATGTAAAATATAACATATAAGGCAACGTTCAGAGGTTCAACTTTTCCAGTTTTGAAGTTGAGCTATTATTATATGTTCCTTACCAAAGTAGAACAAGCATTCAATGCCCGGCACACAGTAAGTACAGGTGGCTCTGAAATTGCTGACATCTGCTCCATTTTTTAATAGCAAGTGAACAATGTCCAGATCTTCTTGCAGAATTGCTATGTGAAGAGCGGTTTCACCTGATAATAAAAAATGATTACTTTATAAATCATGTGGATAATAAGGGACTATTTTCTACTACATATAATAAGATAAGTGCAATGGGAGCTTACATGATATGTATATGTGTAAATGTATAATTTATTACATAATGTGGCAAGCAGTGATACTAATGTAGATGTCACAGTGGATTTTCATAATTGAAATTATTTATAATGGATGCGTAGTCGATGGGAGGTATGTGTCACAGAGATGGCTGCTCTCTGTGATGTAACCGGAATATTTTCTTTAATGCACGTAAGCACTAAGAGGTTCATTTGGTGCACCTGTTATCGGGTTATGGGTAGCTATGAGAGATGGGTGGGTCTAGCTACCCACATACCTCACTTTTGGGTGTGGTACAGCCTATATAATGGAGGCTGTTGTTTGGCACATGGTCTGTGTGACTGGAGGCATGGAGGCCTCCAGTGTGTGTTTGCTAACACACTGACCTGAGTGGGCAGACCCGCACTGCTATATGAAATGTTTGTTTTTCTGTTTGTTTTAATTTTGTGCCGCAGAAGGCCATCTTTTGTTCTCTTAAACTGAAGCAGGTTTATGGAACGAATAAACCTGATATAACATTTTATAAAAACCGCTTGCTGTGATTACCTCAACCCGCAGCCGAGTGAGTAAAACCTTACAAGAGAGAGATGTCATGGTGTGTTATACCAGATCATTTATCCTTTTTATATAAAATTTTCTGACAAGTAAAATAGAATAGTTATTTTCTTATGTCTTAGTATACAGAAAAATGACATAGCTTCACATTCCTTATTAGATTTGATTGATAATTTGGAAAACTACAAACTGTAGTAACTAAAAAGGGGATACAATGCTGCCATATATATGAACATAAAGTGACTGCCTGAAACACGTGGTACTTTCCTGAGTTTCTGCCAGGACTGGATACTTGGTTTTAAAGGGACTGCTCAAGACTCCAATTTTGAACACCTATCCTTAGGCTATGTCATCAATATTAGATCATTGGGGGTCTGACGTTGACCCCAACAATCAGCTGTTAGAAGCTCCCACAATTGCAGGAAACACTTGGCATATGCTGTCTAAATATCACAGCTTTGTGTTCATTAATGTCTATTGTCAGCTACCGCAGCTCAGCTCCTGTTGATGGTACTGGAAGTTGAGCTGCAGTACTCCAGCGTGGTCATAACACAGTGTACAGGAGTTGTGGCATATCAGCTCCATACACTGTGTACTTCCTTAATTGGGGGACCCACCCAGAGCTGATCAGTGGGAATGCAATACTGTAGTCCTGGAAACCCCCTGAAAAAGCATCTAATACAAATTGGGGCCACCAGACTGCCCCCCAATAGATTATGTCTAGAAACATAAGGATCAATCAGCTGGAATTCCCTGCCGAATCCTTTTGTTCAGTAGGGAGAATAGCCATTGAGAGATGATTCTGGCTGCAGTTCTCTCACAGAGAACACAGGAATACTCAGCCAATGTCACTTCCTGTGTTTGCCGTGACTCTTGAATTGTACGTATTGACAATTCTGTGCTGACGTCATAGGCAGAGCTTTGGTTCAGAAAAGTAGGTTATTAGTGTATGACAAGAGCTGGAGGACAGCGTGTTTAGTCACTTGCCGTTGAAGAACATTGTTTACCACATGGTGTACAGTTTTGTTGTGATAAAACAATATAGTAGTAGTATAACAGTGCTACAGAGCCCCGTATTGGATGCAGAGGTCATGTGTGCTGTAGACATGACATCATCACCGTAGCCTGTAGTCATTCGGGAGCAGCGGTGGAGAGACATCACTGGAGTAGGGGAGGGCGATTATTTTCAAGAACCACAAGCTCATGGGCTGAAGAAAGTTGAAAGGGGGAAAAACTCTTTCAGAACAATGTTAATATGATCTTCAGCATTTAGAAAAAATGGTAATACATAGAAATAGCCAAGAAGGTGATGTAGAGTGAAAGGTAATACAAACATTAAGACAATCGTCAGCCATAGAGTATTTGTTATTCACATACCTTTGTATATGTCGAACATCATGGGCTCATTAATTATCGATGGTGCACAATCTAATATGACTTTCACCATTTCCTTCTGTCCTTTCAATGTGGCAGAATGTAGGATTGTCTCTCCTAGATTGCCTATAATACAGATTTATTTGAAAAAGGGAATTAATAACCACCTTAATATAAAGTTATTACATCATGATTGAGTTGAAATGTAAAATGTGAACCTCATTGCAAATTTTCTGAACAGTGAAGGTGTAGAGATCCTGAATCTGATCTAGAGAGTTTTGTGGCAAGGTCAATACAAAATATTGATGAAAATCTGTCCATTTTTGGTGGATAAGAAAAATCATTTCTGTGTGAATGAGCCCTTGAACAGTCCAATTTAGTATTTATTTATCATGCTTGGCTATATATCACCATCATAGTCCACAGTGCTTCATAGACATTGTCATCACTGTCTCCATTGGGGCTCACAATATTCACTGTCAATAATTCTTTGGATTGTGGAATGAAACCCATACAAACATGGGGAGAACCTACGGGCAGCACGATGGCTTTGCAACATTGTGTACCTGGATTCATATCCCACAGAGATAACATCTGCATGGAGTTTATATGTTCTCCCCATGCTTGGTGGATTTTGTCTGGGTGCTCTGGCTTCCTACCATACTCCAAAGACATCCTGATAGGGAAGCTGGACTGTGAACCCCAATAGGAACAGCAATAATAATGTCTGTAAAATAAATAATTAGTTTTATCCACTACCTACGGTTTCAGTCGTATGGTCAATCTGTCCCACTCCATGCAAAAATGTAACACAGTGCTCGATTTTTGGCTGCACCAATTCTGGTTTGGAGCCATAAAGGACACTTTTACTGCATTTTATCTTGTTACACTGGGTATCAAAAGACGAAGGAAGAATTAACTGAGATAAAGGTCAATTTTGGCATAGACTTTGCCCTTTTGTGTGGTACAGGCATCACTACCATGCTCTGGTTGTTGAGGCCCAACTTATTTATCTCCATTCACAGCAGTAGTAAATCTCACTTTGGCCTGAAAAGTAACACTATAGACCTTTTGTGTCGGCAATGAATAGATGTCATGGACAGGATGCTCTCTGTTGCCAGGCATCTTTGTGCATGTATCGAAACCTAGGATTAATCTCTGTTTTATTCATAAGAAACACGGCTATATTATGAGCTAATTCCCAGAGAATCTCCAAGGCAAGAAAAACATTGCAACAAGCTTATTTCAAACTATTCTGTATTGCTCATGCGGTTTGGTAGTATACCTAAACACAGTTGTGCAGGTTAATGGATGTTATGGATCTTTTCGAGCACAAGCGTCCGTATAATGGAAGGCATGAAATGAGATCTTATTTGATTGGTTTTAGAAGGACATAGTGAGGTACCTGGATTATTTGTATCTCTTCAATGTTAATCCTGGGGATTTCAATAGGACTTATTTTAACCCCTTCATGACCTGTGACACAGCGTATGTGTCATGAAAGGATCGCGTTCCTGCGGGACGGGTGACCGGGGTCACTGAAAGGTCACCCAACACGCAGGCACAAGACCCTTTGTGCTTCACCACAGGGGGGTTGGCTTAACCCCTACGTGACTACGATCGCTCTGATTGGCTGTTAAAAGTGAAACAGTGCTCCCTTTATTCCGAGCCCCGACGTGTGCCCAAACAGTGGTTTACCCCCACATATGGGGTATCAGCGTACTCAGTAAAAATTGCACAACAACTTTGGGGGTCTAATTTCTCCTGTTACTCTTGGGAAAAAAAATTGGGGACTAAAAAAAATTATTTTTGTGGAAAAAAATGATTTTTTATTTTCACAGCTCTGCGTTATAAACTTCTGTGAAGAACTTGGAGATTCAAAGTGCTCACCACTAGTGTTGAGCATTCCGATACCGCAAGTATCGGGTATCGGCCGATATTCGCGTTATCGGAATTCCGATACTTAATTCCGATACTTTTTCAATATCGTATACCGGAATCGGAAGTTCCCATAATTCTTTGAGAGGCAATGTGATTTTAGTCAGCCAATGAGGAATCCTACGAAGTGTGGGCACATCCTGTAATGCTGCGGTCATCTTAACTAATGGCATGGCTGTGATTGGCTGCTGAAATGATGTCAGAATGCACTATAAAAGGCGCCGCCGCCATTTTAGCGTCACTGTGCTGTGAATTCAGATAGGGACAGAACGCTGCTCTGCTGACTCTGAGGGACAGTTAGAGATTGCGATTTAGTGTACTGTGCTGTAGGCAGGCTATCACCAACCGCTGTGTAAAGCTTCCTTTTGCCTGCAGTGTTGTTTTAACAGCTCTGCAAGGTGTGTGTGAGTGCAGGTGACGCTGCAGTTTGCTCTGCATCCAACGCTGTCTGTAGGCATCTGCACGTGTCACTCACAGACTCTTTTTTTTTTTCTTTAGTGTAATTCTAGCTGCTCCATTCAATAGAAATTATAGTGTGATGCGCTTCCATCCGTATCCAATACATTGGTTGCAAACACTATAGAAGTAGACAAAGGAGTAGCCTTTCCCAGATTGTGGACAGTTGTGTTTCAGTGTTCACTTCAGTCTGTGTTTTTTATTTTTTGAGTGCATATCACGCTCCAGTTACTTGTTCAAGCACTGCTGCTTGTACTCTGCTGAGCGTGTCTCAGTGCCTCATCCTTTTCATTTTTCTCCAATTGGTTCTGCTCCATTCCATTTAAAATCTAATCTATTGGTGTGACGCGCTTCCATCCGTATACAATACATTGGTTGCAAACACTATAGAAGTAGACAAAGGAGTAGCCTTTCCCAGATTGTGGACAGTTGTGTTTCAGTGTTCACTGCACTCTGTGTTTTTTTTTTTGAGTGCATATCACGCTCCAGTTACTTGTTCAAGCACTGCTGCTTGTACTCTGCTGAGCGTGTCTCAGTGCCTCATCCTTTTCATTTTTCTCCAATTGCTTCTGCTCCATTCCATTTAAAATCTAATCTATTAGTGTGACGCGCTTCCATCCGTATACAATACATTGGTTGCAAACACTATAGAAGTAGACAAAGGAGTAGCCTTTCCCAGATTGTGGACAGTTGTGTTTCAGTGTTCATTGCAGTCTGTGTTTTTTTTTTTTTGAGTGCATATCACGCTCCAGTTACTTGTTCAAGCACTGCTGCTTGTACTCTGCTGAGCGTGTCTCAGTGCCTCATCCTTTTCATTTTTCTCCAATTGGTTCTGCTCCATTCCATTTAAAATCTAATCTATTAGTGTGACGCGCTTCCATCCGTATACAATACATTGGTTGCAAACACTATAGAAGTAGACAAAGGAGTAGCCTTTCCCAGATTGTGGACAGTTGTGTTTCAGTGTTCACTGCAGTCTGTGTTTTTTTTTTTTTGAGTGCATATCACGCTCCAGTTACTTGTTCAAGCACTGCTGCTTGTACTCTGCTGAGCGTGTCTCAGTGGCTCATCCTTTTCATTTATCTCCAATTGGTTCTGCTCCATTCCATTTAAAATAAATATAATCTATTAGTGTGACGCGCTTCCATCCGTATACAATACATTGGTTGCAAACACTATAGAAGTAGACAAAGGAGTAGCCTTTCACAGATTGTGGACAGTTGTGTTTCAGTGTTCACTGCAGTCTGTGTTTTTTTTTTTTGAGTGCATATCACGCTCCAGTTACTTGTTCAAGCACTGCTGCTTGTACTCTGCTGAGCGTGTCTCAGTGGCTCATCCTTTTCATTTATCTCCAATTGGTTCTGCTCCATTCCATTTAAAATAAATATAATCTATTAGTGTGACGCGCTTCCATCCGTATACAATACATTGGTTGCAAACACTATAGAAGTAGACAAAGGAGTAGCCTTTCACAGATTGTGAATAGTTGTGTTTCAGTGTTCACTGCAGTCTGTGAGGTATTTTTTTTTTTTTTTTTTTAAATGCAGATCACGCTCCATTTACTTCTTCAACCACCGCTGCGTGTACTCTGCTGAGTGTCTGTCACTGGCTCATCCTTGTCATTTTTCTAAAATTTGTGCTGCTTTATTCTATTTAAAATAATTCAAATCTATTACAGTGACGTGCTTCCATCCGTATACAATACATTGGTTGCAAACAATATAGAAGTACACAAACGGGCCTTTCACAGCTACTGAACATGGGTTTTTAATTTTTAACTAAAATATGTATTTTTTCAAATGACACAAATATAAGTAATGTTGAAGAGGAATAGTCCTACATCCATTGTTTGCACAATATTACAGGTGTACATCATGTCCCTTAATCAACAATGTATTATTATATTTACTTGTATGCTTTTATTTAAAAGCCAAGAACACAGAAGGATAACCTTCGCACTGCAGCTGTTGTCAAAGTTCAACCCACATTATGCACTTCCAACATTGCAGCATTTGAGGCATGATGTGAGTTGGATTTGTCAAAGTTATGGAGTGAGAAGGTTCACCATCAGTACCCTATAGCATAAGTATGCTTTTGTGTTAGCATTTGTGTTAGACATGTGGATATCTGCCATAATATGTCACAATTATTTAGTTACAGATTTGTTACCAACACTAATCATTGAATGGTTTTAAATTTGACGTTTCACTTGTTTACAGCTTAGAAATAAGGGTGTAGCCTGATATCTATTTGTAGCACTAGCCACTTTAAAATGTCATGTTTTTTTCAACATGTGTAGCTAGGTAGCAGTAATTTTTGCCGGACACACAGCAGGGGAACAGCAGGCGTTACTGAACCCCACAAACACATCATCGATTGTTTTGATCTGTGCATCCAACACTTCTGAGCCCAGGGTCAAGGAGGGTGTAGCCTGAGGCCTAGTATGAGATGTTTGAACTTTAATTTGAACTTTAATTTGGAGTTAGCAGCATTAATTTTTGTCAGACACGCAGCAGGGGAACAGCAGGCGTTACTGAACCCCACTATCACTATAGCTTGTGTATTGGCTGTGGACACGACACTTCTGAGCAGCAACTGGCAGTGTTGTAGCCCAGGGAGTATAGCTCAGGTGGTAGAAAGATGAACATAACAGGAGACATGGAAAACGTTGCCAACCAGTTAGTTAATCTGAAACCGGACAGGCAAATTCAGGCGAGATCCATGCCTAGTTCATTTTCAGAAAAGTAAGCCGTTCTACATTATCGGAGGATAGTCGCATGCAACGGTCTGTTAGTACACCACCTGCAGCAGTAAAGACGCGCTCCGATAATACACTGGCAGCAGGGCAAGCCAGCACCTCCAATGCATACTGGCTAAGCTCTGGCCATGTATCCAGCTTAGAGACACAAAAGTTGAATGGGGAAGAGCCATCTGGGAGTACACTGAGAGGGCAAGACATGTAGTCTGTCACCATCTTACGGAAATGTTGCCTCCTGCTGACTGGAGCCGTCTCGGATGGTGTAGACATTGGTGGCGCTGCCACAAAACTTCGACACATTTGGAACATACTGTTCTTGCCCTGTGCAGAGGCGCTGCTTGTGCTCCCTCTTGTTGCAGAGCTGTCTCCACTGCCTCGACGCACAGAGCTGCTTTGTAAAGCAGTAGCAGCAGCGCTCTCGGCTGGAATGGAGAACATTATGGATTGCACCAGTGTGTCTTGGTACTTCCGCATTTTACGCTCCCGGTTCAACGGTGTGATGAGGCTTTGTAAGTTGTCCCGGTAGCGAGGGTCTAGGAGGGTGTACACACAATAATCAGACGTGGTGTGAATGTGTTCGATGCGGCGGTCGTTTCTCAGCCACTGCAGCATGAAATCAACCATGTGCTGCAGACTCCCAACTGGCCAAGAAACGTTGTCCCCTGCAAGAGGCGTCATCTCTGCCTGCTGTGCATCACCCCACCCTTGGTCTACATACTGACTAGAGCATTGTCTACCTCCCTCTGGAGCGATGTCTTCCTCCTCCATTGACTCCTCCTCATCCTCCTCACAAAGTCCTTCAAATACATAAAAATTTACAAAATTTAAAACTCAAAATTTGAAAACTTTGTATCATAATTCTGTAACATCAGTTTATGGAAACACAATAGCATTACAAAAGGATAGACAAAAACTGTACATTATGTGCTTTGTAAATACATTAAAAGTTTGTAATGGTTATGAAAATATAGACAGCGACTCTGGAGGTTCAATTGTTGATACAGCATGGTACTTTGAAAGTCCTCCAGCCCTTTGTGAGGAACCACGTTGCACTGACTGTCCAGAAGGTGATGGAATTTGTGACTCCTCATCCTCCACCTCTTCCAAAACCTCATGCCTTAGTGCTTGCAGTGTTTTTTGAAGCAGGCAGATAAGGGGGACAGTCAGGCTGACTAGTGCATCATCTGCACTCGCCATCCACGTTGACTCATCAAACGCACGCAAAACGTGGCAGATATCCTTCATAGAGTCCTTCGGCACTCATTACACTGGCAGTGGCTGCCCATTCATTATAGGATCCAATTCTAATTACTGGTTCTCACCAACAAAGCTCTCCACAGCGCAGCACCCCCCTACATCTCCTCCCTTATTTATATTTATCGGCCTAACCGACTGCTGCACTCTGCAAACGACCTTCGACTAACCTCTGCACTAATCCGTACCTCCCACTCCCAACTCCAAGACTTCTCCCGCGCTGCGCCAATCCTCTGGAATGCTCTACCCCAAGAAATTCGGACTATCCGCAATTTGGATGGTTTCAGGCGCTCCCTCAAAACACATTTGTTCACAGTGGCCTATCACATTCACTAATCAAAGTCATTCTATGTGTAATTCTGTGTGTGTAGCCCATTCACTATCTCCATGCATATCTCACTCCCTTAAAATGGCTGGACCATCATTGTAAAAACACCATTGTATATAAACACCTGTACTTTGTATCTCCCCCACCTCATTGTAGATTGTAAGCTTTCACCAGCAGGGGCGGCTGATTTTGCTTTAATTATTGTATTGTTAACGTTGTTACTTATGACTTGTGTTTTGAAACTGTTAAACTGTAAAGCACTGCAGAATATTATGGCGCTATATAAATAAATAATATTATTATTATTCTTATTATAGAGGCCCACTCAGTAGTGGTGAAGTGTGAACGGCGCAAATTGCGAGTTGACTGCGCCTGATGCAGCTGATCCTCCATTACTGTTGGCTGCTGCTCACACAACCGCTCCAACATATGTAACGAGGAATTCCACCTGGTGGGTACGTCACATATGATGCGATGTTCATGAAGGTGAAATCTGTGTTGCAGAGCTGCAATCAGCGATCTGGCCATGCTGGAACGTCGCAAGTGAGCGCACTCTAGGCGGACCTTGTGCAGCAGTGCATCAAGATCCGGATAGTCCCTCAAAAAACTCTGCACGACCAAGTTGAGCACATATGACAGACATGGTATGTGAGTGAGGTTGCCAAGGCCCAGAGCTGACACCAGATTTCGGCCATTGTCACACACTACCAAGCCTGCCTGTAGATTCTCTTCCAAAAACCACACGTCGCTCTCCTGCTTTATGGCATTACAGAGCTCCTGCGCTGTGTGGCTAAGATTCCCCATGGAAATTAATTTCAGGACGGCCTGTTGACATTTGGACACGGCTGTGCTCATATCGGTCGCAACAGGTAAACGTTCACGGGTCCATGTGGAGGTAGACCGTGACGGCTCCTGCAGCGATGATTCTGAGGAACTGGAGTAGGAGGAGGAATCAATGTGTACAGACTTGATTCCTGCAATCCTTGGAGTTGGCAGAACACGTACAGCGCCACTCGCAAGATCAGTACCCGGCTGCACAACATTGACCCAATGGGCAGTGAGGGAAAGGTATTGTCCCTGGCCATGGGTGTTAGAACCCTCTTGTTAGGTTTTGTTTCAGTTTGCTGGTCACATGACCTTTTTTCCCTATTTAGTCTGGCTCCGCCCTTCTGGCTTTGCTTGACTTCATTGTATTATCTACTGTTAAGCTAGCCGGGTGCTTAGGTGCCTTAATCTGTCAGTTTTGCTTGATGTTAGGATCACAAAGTATTTATTTTTCTGTTTAATTATCCATGCTACAATTTATGTTAGGAGGTGTCCACCTTTTCTCCCAGTCCCTAGATCTTGTAGGGATTACTCCCTCGCAACTATAGGTCTTCGTTCACACTAGATGAGGACTTTAGCGGGTCTGGTCGCAGGATCAGGTTCCCCGTTACATCGTAGGGATTCAGCTTAGTTGTATTGTAGGGACAGAATTCCCTTCTTTCCTTACTGGTTGTAGCAGATCATAACAATGGGTACTGCTCCACGCATCGGTGGTCAGGTGGACCTTGCTACTGAGGGCTTTTAGTAGCGCATGTTTAATTTTTCCCTCAACATGCTTTTGCAGACCAGGGACGGCTTGCCTGCTGAAATGAAATCGGCTTGGCACATTGTATTGTGGGACTGACAATGATATTCAGTTACGGAAACTGTCTGTCTCCACCAGCCTGAATCACAGCATTTCAAGGGACAGGAGTTTTGCAATGCCAGCATTCAGAGCCTGTGCTCGTGCATGGTTTGCGGAGTATGGCCGTCTTTTATCCCATGCCTGTGCTACCGATGGCTGTTTTGTGGCCTGGGAGTGTGAGGATGACAGGGAACTTGCTGCTGTGTGTGGAATAACGTTTGTCTCTGGACAACAGTGGCCGAGGTTCTTCCATGGCGATCCTGTGAGGAAGCAGAACCAGCTGTGTGTGAGCTCGATGAAGAGGCTTCAACACAACCTGAAGATGTAGGTGCTGCTGTAGGTTGGCCTACATCTCCAGTGTGTCTTTGTAACTCAACTACGTGCTTTGTCCGCACATGTTTCCACATATTTGTGGTATTGAGGTGACTGACACTTTTAGCTATTTTTAATTTTTGATTACACAGCTTGCATTTCACATAGCAAATATCATGTGCAAGTGTGTGAAAAAAGGACCACGCAGTGCAAGTCCTGGGAGCGCACGTTTTGACTTTTGGAAGACAACTGCTCCGAACAGGTGCCAAACTGGAGGCTACAGGCAACCGAGTCTGCAGCCTAACTCTCCCTCCTGTTTGTACCGTTGGGGCAATGTCTTCCTCTATCTTCCTTCTATCACTAACCATTTCTCTAGGCCTCTCCCAGCTTTCAACCAAAGTACTGGTTCTCAGCCACAAAGCTATCCACAGTGCAGCACCCCTCCTACATCTCCTCCCTCATTTCTATCTATCGGCCTAACCGACTGCTGCGCTCTGCAAACGACTTTCGACTAACCTCTGACTAATACGTACCTCCCACTCCCGACTCCAAGACTTCTCCCGCTCTACGCCAATCCTCTGGAATGCTGTACCCCAAGAAATTAGGACTATCCACAATTTGCATGGTTTCAGGCGCTCCATCAAAACACATTTGTTCAGAGCGGCCTATCACATTCACTAATCAAAGTCATTCTATGTATTCTGTGTAAGTGTGTGTGTGTCTCTAGCCCATTCACTATCTCCATCCCTCAGTCCCTTAAGATGGCTGGAACATCATTGTAAATGCACCATTGTATATAAACACCTATACTTTGTATCTCCCCCATCTCATTGTACATTGTAAGCTGTCACGAGCAGGGGCGACTTATTTCGCTTAAATTATTGTATTGTTAACGTTGTTACTTATGACTTGTGTTCTGAAACTGCTAAACTGTAAAGCGCTGCGGAATATGATGGCGCTATATAAATAAATATTATTATTATTCCTCTGAGCTGCTCCCACCACCTTCCTGTTCCTCATGCCATGTTGGGTCTTGGACCTCATCATCTCCACTACCCTCTTCCAACACCTGCTGTTGGGTGGTCTGCCCAGCACCATGCTCAACAGAAACTGGCACCTGGGTCTCATCATCATCAGATGCGTTCTGCGGTGTGCTGACCATCGGCACTGTCTCACCCGCCTCTTCAGATTCAGAGAGACACAGCTGTTGCGCATCACTGCATACTCCCTCTTCACATTACAGAATGCTGCTTGGCTGGGCCCCTGTTTGCAAGCCAATAGATTCTGAGAACAGAAGCAGACACTCAGCTGGCTCCTGTACAGAACTCTCTGACTGCCTGGGCAATTTGCCAGGCGGTGAAGAGACAGATGGTTGCCCAACAGTGCTGTGGTCCTGAGAGGAGGTGGAAGCAATTGAAGTCGATGCATTGGCTGACATCCAAACAACAACGGCTTCAATTTGTTCTTCCCGCAGCAGGGGGTACTCCGAGCTCCTACAAAAGTGCGCATAAACGAACGCTCACGGGGAAAACTGGTGGATGCTGTGTCACTGGGGGCCGCAGCAGCCACAGAATCCCCACGTCCTCTCCCTGAAGAAACTCCACGACCACGTGCCTTACTCCCTGCCTTCTTCATCTTGGTAGATTGATAAAGAAAGTCTGAAAAGTTATAAGGTCTAAGTGTGGTTATTCCGCAGAGACTGCAGTGAACACTGCACACAACTGTTCACTACCCAACGCGTCTCAGCAGGAAGGCAGTCTGTGCGTCAAAACAAAGGCACAAGCATACATCCATGTACCCTGTTTATAAAGCTATATAAAAAAAATTATGTAGTAGTGACGCACACTTTATTGAGGTACAGTATTACATCGCCATTCACCATCTGTGGCTATGCAGTGTCATCTATATATACCTTATCTATCTGTTGTCATGCTTCCAAGTCGACAGTCAGCCATAAATAGCAATTTTCACTATGCACTATGCACTTTTTAAAGGTTATGTTTGTTAATAAAAATGATTATTGCCACATATTATGAGTATTACATGATGGAAATTGTATAATTTTGTATAAACTATTTAGTGACATTATTCAGCAAATGGAACATTTTAGTAATATCACAGATAACTTGTAATGCTGATGATGTTTTGAAGTCAGACATTCATTGTCTATACAATAAAAATGGTGTACATACTGTTACTTATCCATCATTAATGGATTCAGATATGTACTTGTATGCTTTTATGTACAACCGTATAGCAGATTCCTTAACTAATTTATTTTGTGGTTTGCATTGCTGTTCAACATGTTAATGTATGTGTTTATGTTTGTCAATTCTTTATTTATCTAGATATTAGTTTAAATGAAATCATCATCTTATGGTAGTAAAGGTTATCTTTCTCTTGTTTGAAGTATAGACATTTAAAATTGACAGGTAACAAGGAAATTACTTGATCTAGTATTTAAACATCCTCCTTGACCCTGGGCTCCAACACCGCCAGTTGTTGCTCGGAAGTGCTGTTAGCACAGTCAACACTTGCTCCTGTGTTACTGGGTTCAGTAACGTCAGCTGGTCCTCGGTTGTGCCATTGGCTCTTTTCCTTCGCTGCCCCTCCGGGTTCCAGTACCGTCAGCTGGTTCTCCGCAGTGCCTTTGGCCTAGGTGCCTCCATCTCGGTATCCGAGTTCCAGCAACGTCTGCTGGTCCTTGGTAGTGCTTTGGAGCACAGATACCTCCTGCTTAGTAACCGTGTCCCAGTAACGTCAGCTGGTCCTCGGTTGTGCCATTGGCTCTTTTCCTTCTGCTGCCCCTCCGGGTTCCAGTACCGTCAGCTGGTTTCTCCGCAGTGCCTTTGGCCTAGGTGCCTCCATCTCCGTATCCGAGTTCCAGCAACGTCTGCTGGTCCTTGGTAGTGCTTTGGAGCACAGGTACCTCCTGCTTAGTAACCGTGTCCCAGTAAACATCAGCTGGTACAAGATTGTGCTACAAATACAAGATACAGAACAAGAGACACAAGAACAATAAGCAGAAGATCTAAAAGCAGAAGAACATGAAGTATAAGACCAAAATGAAGAGCAAAATATATGCTCCAAATTCTAAGCAGAAGAAGACTAAGCAGTGTATGGGGGGGGAGTCCGTTCCTCCTCGTGGTGCCCCTGGAAAATGCCTGCTGCTGCAGGCTAAACTGAACACGGACAAATACTGTTGTAATTTAAATCTTTTGTGACAGCAAGAACGGAAGGATGAAAAATTCATACTTTGACAGATTACAAGTACAGGATTCTCTGTCACAAATAAGAATATGATGAAGAAGATGAAGCAGAATATGAATAAGAATAATAGTTTAATAAGAAGAATATGAGTAATGTTAACAAAGATGAATAGCAAGAAGTTTAAGAAGAAGATAAAGAAGGTGAAGATGAAGAATAATTTGATGAAAAAGATGATGCTGCAGAAGATTATGAAGGAGAAAGTGTGTGAAAAGTTAAAAAGGTGAAGATGAAGAGCATGGAAGTTGTGTAATATACATATTTGCCAAAATAGAAAAAACGTTAACAACATTGTCAATTTCTTCGTCAATCCGAACATCTTTAAAAAAAAAAAATATTATGCTATTCCATTTGATTGGGTTAAACATCTATGCCTTTAATGTCTCCTCATCCTCAACCTTCCCCAATACATTCTACATTACTCTTTCTTGTTTTCCTTCATGTACAATTAACCAACAAGGCAAGAATGGGTTTTTTTAATTTCGATATTTTGTTCCCATAGACTTACATGGGACTTCCGGTATCGGTATCGGGTATCGCCGATATTTTTTGGGTATCGGCGATACCATTCCGATTCCGATACTTTTGGATATCGGAAAGTATCGCTCAACTCTACTCACCACACATCTAGAGGAGTTCCTTGGGGGATCTAGTTTCCAAAATGGGGTCACTTGGGGGGTTTCTACTGTTTAGGCACATCATGGGCTCTGCAAACGTAACATGACACCCGCAGACCATTCCATCAAGTCGGCATTTCAAAACATCACTACTTCCCTTCCGAGCCCCGACATGTGCCCATACAGTAGTTTTCTCCCACATATGGGGTACCAGTGTACTCAGGACAAAACTGTACAACAACTTTTGGGGTCCAATTTCTCCTGTTACCCTTGTGAAAATAAAAAATTGTGGTTAAAAAAATCAGTTTTTGAGGAAAAAAATTATTTTTTGTTTTTACAGCTCTGCATTATAAACTTCTGTGAAGCACGTGGGGGTTCAAGGTGCTCACCACCATCTGGATAAGTTCCTTGGGGGGTCTAGTTTACAAAATGGGGTCACTTGTGGTTGGTTTCTAAATGTTTGGGCACATCAGGGGCTCTGCAAACGTAACAAGATTTCCCGCAGACCATTCCATCAAGTCGGCATTTCAAAGCGTCACTACATCCCTTCCGAGCACTGACGTGTGCCCAAACAGTAGTTACCCCCCACATATGGGGTACCAGCGTACTCAGGACAAACTGGAAACAACTTTTGGGTCCAATTTCTCCTGTAACCATTGTGAAAATAAAAAATAGGGGCTAAAAAAATCATTTTTTGAGAAAAAAATGATTTTTTATTTTCAGGGCTGTGCGTTATAAATTTCTGTATAGCACCTGGAGTTCAAAGTGCTCACTGTGCATCTAAATAAGTTCCTTAGGGGGTCTTGTTTCCAAAATGGGGTCATTTGTGGGGGAGCTCCAAAGTTTAGGCACACAGGGGCTCTCCAAACACGACATGGTGTCCGCTAACGATTGAAGCTACCGTATTTTTCGGACTATAAGACGCACCGGACCATAAGACGCACCCCAAATTTTCAGAAGGAAAACAGGAAAAAAAAATAATGTGTCAAATGGGGGTCCGTCTTACAGTCCGAAGTGCTCTGTGTTGCAGTGGTGCTCTGTGGGGTGGCTGTGCTGTGTGGGGTGGCTATGCTCTGTGGGGTGGCTGTGCTCTGTGGGGTGGCTGTGCTCTGTGGGGTCGCTGTGCTCTGTGGGGTCGCTGTGCAAATATATGGTACTCACATCCCATAGCGGTGGTCCCAATGCAGCCTCCTGTGCTCTGTGGTGTCTGGCCAGCAGCGGGGCTCTGTGCTGCGTGGGGGG
This sequence comes from Oophaga sylvatica, assembly GCA_033576555.1. Lineage (NCBI taxonomy): Eukaryota > Metazoa > Chordata > Amphibia > Anura > Dendrobatidae > Oophaga > Oophaga sylvatica. Next base: position 15,301 of record JARQOD010003433.1, on the reverse strand, counting down.
CTCCGCCGGCATTTCCCTCTTAGCCGGACAGCCCCCCGCAGCTCCGCTGCTGCGGCCTCCTGATGCATGGCCGCCAGGCCTCTGGTGGCGGTCCCGACGAAGTCTTCCGTGCGGTGGTTCCTGGGCAGCAGCCGGCTCTTTTGCTGCAGGGGGGCTCCGCTGACATTTCGGTCTTAGCCGGAAAGCCCCCCGCAGCTCCGCTCTCTCCTGCATCTCGGTGGCGTCCTCAAACATGGCCGCCAGGGGACTCCGGTAAGATGGCCGCCAAATCTCATTCAAGTCTCGGCAAACGAGATCTCTTCTTCCCTGTGAAGCACTTGGGGGTTCAAAGTGCTCACTACACATCTAGATAAGCTCCTTGGGGGGTCTAGTTTCCAAAATGGGGTCACTTGTTGGGGGTTTCTACTGTTTAGGCACATCAGGCGCTCTGCAAACGCAACATGACGCCCGCAGAAACATTCCATCAAGTCTTCATTCCAAAATGGCGCTCCTTCCCTTCTGAGCTCTCCCATGTGCCAAAACAGTGGTTCCCCCCAAATCTGGGGTATTGGTGTACTCAGGAAAAAATGCACAACAACTTTTGTGGTCCAATTTCTCCTGTTACCCTTGTGAAAATAAAAATAGCGGGCAAAAAAATGATTTTTGAGGAAAAAAATGATTTTTTTTATTTTCACTGCTCTGCGTTATAAACTTCTGTGAAGCACTTGGGAGTTCAGAGTGCTCAAACACATTAGATAAGTTCCCATTAGAGGTCATTTCCCAAAAATGGTGTCACATGTGTTTTTTTTTTTTGTTTGGGCACCCCGGGGCTCTCCAAACCGTCATGGTGTCCGTAATGATTGGAGCTAATTTTCCATTCAAAAAGTCAATGGCGCTCCCTCCCTTCTGAGCCCTGCCGTGCGCCAAACATGGTTTATGACCACTATAGGTATTGTGTATCAGGAGAAATTGCCAAACAAATTTTGGGATATTTTATTCTGTTGCCCATCAAAAAAAAAAAAATTGATCTAAAATAAAATTTTGTTGGAAAAATAAAATGTCCATTTTTTTCCTTCCACGTTGCTTTAGTTCCTGTGAAGCCCTGAAGGGTTAAAAATCTTCTTGAATGTATTTTGAGTAGCTTGAGGGGTGCATTTTATAATGGTGCCTTTTTTGGGTATTTTCTACCATATGACCCCTCAAAGGTCTTCAAATGTGAGGTGGTCCCTAAAAAAATTGTTTTGTAAAATTTTGCTGTAAAATGAAATCGCTGGTCAACTTTAACCCTAAAAACTTCCTAAAAAAAAAATTTTTTTGTTCCAAAATTGTGCTGATGCAAAGAAGAAAGTGGGAAATTTTATTTATTAACTTTTTGTGTACATAACTCTTGGTTTAACAGAATAAAAATTCAAAATTTGAAAATTGCGAAATTTTCAAAATTTTCGCCAAATTTCCTTTGTTTCCAAATAAATGCAAAAATTATCGACCAAAATTTTCCCATAACATGAGCCCAATATGTCACGAAAAAACATTCTCAGAATCGCTAGGACCGTTAAAAGCGTTCCTGAGTTTTTACCTCATAAGGGGACACTGGTCAGAATTTAAAAAAATGGCAAGGTTTAAAGGGGGTTTTTAAAATGGTTTTTTATTACAATTTGAATACAATATTACTTAGTTCACAAAATTTGGGCCCAACTGGAAAACATGTAACAATAATCACTCTGCGGGTGTATCTCTTTTATATTTTCCTTCTCCATTTTCACTTAGTTTGTATGTACTACTAGCCTTTCTTTCATTCGAGGGCAAAACTTACCTTAAAGATTTACAATTCAGTGCCTAATTTCCCGGTAATGGGGTTCTCCCAGCTTAGGGTACAAATCTTCAGTCACGTTTGTGACTGCAGACTTTTGAATCACCACATTGCCCCCACTGTGAGGATTATTCGTGCCGACGTGGGAGCTAGCGGTCATGTGAAGGCAAGAAAAGTGATTTACATACATACAGTCACATGCCAACTAGACTGCGCAGCTTACTCAATACAAGTGTATTTAGCGTCAACGGAATCTAGTCAGACGTGGCCAGAGTATGTAAAAAGCATACTTGAGGTCACATGGCCACCTGCTCCAGAGAATCCTCCAGTGTGCAATGTGCCGCTGTCAGGCTTCAAAAGTCTGCCGACTGAATCCTTTTAAACCCCCTAGCCTGTTTCCCAATTCCTGACCAGGCCACATTTTAAATGGGCCAGTATCATTTTTATGAGGTAATAACTCTGGAGCGCTTCAAATATCCCAGTGATTCTGAAAATTATTTTTTGTGCCACATTGAAATTTATGTTATTGGAAAATTTAAAGGTTTATATTTTTTATGTTTATTTGTGAAAAAAAATCAGAATTTTGGCAAAATTTAGCAATTTTCAAACTTCTACTTTTTATGCCCTTAAACCAGATAGTTATATCACAATAAAACAGTTTTAAAAAATAAATCACATTTACCACATGTTTACTTTTATGTTAGGCCGGTTTTCCCACTGCGTCTGACCGACCTGCGTCGGTCAGCGCACGGCCGCTAAGCTCCACCCCCGGCCGGCCTCCTCCCAATTTTCCCGCCTATGGGCGCATGACGCTGCATGCGACCATGCGTAAACCTATCTTCAGCTTGGGTACGCGGGGCCGGGGCGCAGCTATGCGTTTGCCGCGCTTGCGTCCTTTTTGTTGCATTTTGGTGCGGTCGGAGCACCGTCAAAAAGGGCGCAAGCGGCGGCAAACGCATAGCTGTGCACGGCCTGGTATGTTATGAACTGTACAAGCACTAAGGAAAGAGGGAATTCTGTCCCTACAATAAACTGGCTGGATCCCACGATGTAAAGGGGGAAACCCGATCCTGCCCACCAGACCCCTAAAGTCCTCAGCTATTCGAACGAAGAACCTATAGTTGCGAGGGGGGAATCCCTACAAGATCTAGGGACTGGGAGAAAAGATGGACACCTCCCCAACAGAAATTGTAGCAGGGAAAATTAAACAAAAACAAATTACACAATCCAAGTAAAAAAAGACTGAAAAGGGGCCCTAAGCCCCCGGGAGCTTTAAGGTAATAAAAATAAGCCGCAAAAAAGGAAGGGGAGACCCCGACTAAATAGGGAAAAAAGGGCATGTGACAGCAATGAAACAAACCTAACAAGGGGGTTTCTAACAGCCCCCCCCTTCTAAGGGATTTCTGGCCCCCTAGGACTTAGGTTTCCCCCGGGGGAAACCTCTTGTAAACGCTCTGACAAGTCTAAGCAGAAAATCATCCCCCCTCACCCATGAGTTATCCGGGGCCCCAAAAACCCCCTTCCCAAAACGACGGGGGGAAATGCAAACCCCTCTATCCCCCTCTAAATTTTTGGATGCGGGAAATCTCATTTTGGGCCCGTCTCCACCCCCGGGGGGAAAAAAGTGGCCGAGACGTCTCCATTGAGACTCAGCTTTTTTAAAGGGAAAAAAACATAAAAAAACCCGGTTAATCTTGGGAAGTGGAAGCCCCAAAATTAACAGCATTTTGGGGAAAAAACCCAAAACACCTTAAAGGGCCTAAAAAACTTGGGACCCAATTTTTTTGCGGAACCCCCAAAACGCAGTTCTTAGAGGAAAAACCCAAAACCTTCCCCCAAAAGCAAAAAAAACCCCCTTTTTTTGTTTTTTATCAAAAAAATTTGGATCTTTTTTTTGCCTCCTAAAGGGTTAACACGCACATCATCCAAACTCCCCCCCCAAAAACCAGAAAAATTCCCCCCTTAGGAAAAACCGCCCCCCAAATTGGGGAAAATGCCCCAAAAGCGGTGTCCCCCCAAATTTTCAAAAAAAAAAAAAGGGGAACAACCAGGAGGGGGTTTTGGGTTTGTTAAAAGAAAAAATCAGAAGTGGCAAAAAAACGACCCCCCTTTGGGATTAAAAGCCCAAAAAAAAAGAAAAGGGAATGTCAACATCCGGGTTTTTTTTCCCTTTCTGCTGGCCATTAAAATCAGGATGTACCCGGGGGGAAAAGAAAATAAAATTTCCCAACCTGTCACAAAAACGCGCCAAAAACAGCCAAAATAAAGGTCCCCTAGGGGAAAAAATGTCATAGGAACCCCTTTGTAGTCTGCTATTTCCTTAAAAAGGGCCCCCTTTGCGAGAGTCTTAGCGCGGGCAATTTGATAAAAGGGGAACCAAGTGCCCCATCTGCAAAAAAGGGCCCGGGGCCCCCCAGATGAAGTAAAAAACCCCCAGGGGGGGGAAAGGGGTGGGAAAAAAGTCCAACCCAAAAAAAGTGCCCAAGGTGAAACAGGGCCCCCCCCGGGGGGGAAAAAAACCCCCGCAGCAGGAGTTGGGGAAGATTTAATCTACAACAAGTGCATTGACGCACCACTTAATGATTTCCCCCTTCCCCCAGGCCCCCAAAAAAAGTTTGGACCCAAAAGGGTCTCTTTACAGAGATTCCAGGATGACCCCCCAAAACCCAAAATTCTTTGACTTTTAACAAAAAAATCTCTTCGGGGCCCCCGGCAAAAAAACAACCCCCCATCCCGGGGTGTTGGGATGGGGCTTCTCCTGTGTTTTAAAAATTTCCCTTTTTTCCCAAACACGGAGCCCCAAAACAGAAATAACAACCCCCTTTTGCAAAATTTTTCCCCTCCTCAGTCCCCCCCAAATGGGGGGAAAAGTGCGAACAAAAATCAGTTTTAAATTTTTTTTTGTCCCGGGGATTTAAGAAATGGAAAAAATTAAACCGTGGGGGAAAAAACGGGCCCCCCCTTTTCTGAGGGCAAAAAAGGTTTTTGGGCAGAAAAAAAGGGGTTAGAAAAATTTTTTTTATGATGGTAAATTGGGGGGGGGAAAAAATTCCGTCCATCCAAAAAATGACCCAAAGTGTTCAAATGCTTTTTTAAAATTCCCAAAAAATTTCCCCGATTCCGATATAAAAATTTAGTTCGACCCCAAAAATTTTTTTGAAAAAAAAGCACAGGGATGTACTCCCCCGCTTTTCCTGAGAAAACCCCGGGGCCGCCCCCCAAGAAGAAGCTCAACCTAAAAAAAAAGGGTTTAGTCACTCGGGCGGGAAAAAGGAGGGGAGCAGGCAAAACCTCCCCTTTTTAGCAAAAAAAACCCTCAAGGGCCCTTTTTTTAGTCCAAAAAACCCCCGCATCAGCACCTTTTTCCTGGGAGATCATCAATTTTGGCAATCACAGAAATTTTTTTTAAATTTTCTATAATAATTGGCGAACCCCAAAACCTCTGATTGATTTCACACCAATAGGTTTCCCCCTCCTGACAGCTTTTTCCCCTTTACTGGGTCCACTCAAACTTCAAAGGAGAAAATGTACCCAAAAAACTAAGTCTCTGTACAGGAACTCACATTTTTTTTTTGGGGAAAAAAATAAATTTTTCACTCAGTAAACTGTAATACTTCAGCACATCCTCCAAGGCTCCCAATCGGTGAAAAAAACAAAAAGTCACCAAATTTCACAACCACAAAATTTTGCCGATCAAAAGGGGCTAAAGGTGTCATTTTAAAAAATTTTTGAAAAAAAGCCCCGGGGGACTGGAAACCCAAAAAAGGGGGGACCAGATTCTCAAAATTACCCAAATGGAGTGTTTTAAAAAACAGTTTCCCTTCATCCCCCCCCCTTTTTTTGGGAACAAATTTTATGCCCCCCCGAAAACAAATTTTTTTTGAACCACTTTGGGGCCCCCCCCAAAATGAAATTAAAAAAAAACAGGAATCAAGGCAGTGGGAAGGGTTTCGTACAGTAAAAAATTTTTTAAACCACGAAAACTAGACAAGGTCGTAAAAAAGCCGTTCCCCTTTTTTTTTAAAAAAAAAAAACCCCAAATTTCCACAGGGGCATTGGAAGGGCCCAATGTGACCCCGGGGGGGCCCGTTGTCTGTATGTATTTTCCCCAAAGCCTTTTTTTTTTTCTCAGGAATATCAAAAATTTAAAAAAACGACTTTTGGGGAAAAATTTTTTTAAAGGGGGAAAATTTAAAATTTTTCAATCATATTTCTAGAGGGGGGAAAACCTGCGTTCTTATCAAAAAAAAATTTCCAAAAATCCGAATAGGTACAGGAAACCCCCCCCCTTTTAAATACCCCGCAATACCCCTTACAACACTTGTCAAAAAAAATTGGGGGCTCCGGGAAATTTTAAAATTTTTGGAGCCCCAATTTTCCGGGTTGGAAATTTTTTAACCCGGGAACCCCAAAAAACACGGGGGAGGGAAATTTATTCAAAATCCCAAAAAACCAAATTCTCTTGTGAACCCATTAATATTTAAAGGAAAAATTTCCCAAAATTGGTGAGTAACATTTTTCAAGGGAAAAAACCATCCAAGACACCTTTTTAAAAATAGGGGAAGACAAATTTGGGGTTTTTAAAAATTTTGTTTTTCCAAAAATTTCCCATCAACCCACTTTAGAGTTAAACCCCCAACCACAAAAACCCGAAACCCTTTAAATTTCCCCCCCAAACCAGCAGTGGGGCAAAGAAAGACACCTTTATTTTTTAAAAAAGTTTACGGGTAAAAATGACCTCTTTTTTTTTTTTTTTTTTTGATTCGAAGTCGACAGTTTTTAAATTTAAAAGTTATTTTTTCCACAATAGAAAAAAAAAACCCCCCAAAAATCGGTTTTTTTTTCCCGAGATGAGGGGGCCATTGCTCCAATTTCCATGGTCGGGCAATGTCATACAGTCCCTCTCCAACTTGGAGGGGACAAGGAGTTTTTAACCTTCTTTATTCACGCGAATAAAAGATTTTTTTAAAATTGTATGACTTAAAATCTATATAAAAAGGGGCCCAACAAAATTAAACATGCGCTGGGATATATGAAACAAAAAATTACTGACAAAAATTTTCCAGTGGGTCATAGGGCCCCCTTAACGCTGTCCCCGGCTAGGGGGGGGCCCGGGGTCTATGCGGGACCAAAAAAGGGGGTCCAACAAATTTCCTCTCGGAGGTACTTTTAAAAGGGGTACGAGGCCCCCAGCCACCAGCGTAAACCCTGTTTTCTATCAACCCCCTGCCAACTGAAATTAGTCCAAAGGGAGGGGCCCTGATTCCCCCCAAAAGGGGAAAATGGAAGGGTAACGGTTAAGAACAAAAGACATACAAAAAGAAAAAAAAATAAAAAAATAAAGCCCTTAAAATAACCCTCCCCAGTGGGAAAACCCCAAAGGGGCTCAAAATAAACAAAAGCAAAGAGTAAAAACAAAATAGGAGCCTTGTTAAGTATTTCAGAACCGACCCCGTCTGATCTACATGAATCTTTCACCGGATCTAACAAGCGGGACGGGGGGTATATGAAGGATCTAATTGAACAAATCAAAAAAAAGCCCGGGGGGAGGCGGGGCCTTCTTAGCAAAAAAGTTTAGGAAAAATTTTAAACCCCCCCCATTCCAAACACAAAGAAACAGCAACTCAGCTTGAAAAATCAGAGGTGTAATCCCCGCCCGATCCTTGTGGGGATACACCATGACATTTCCCCCCCCCCCCTACAGGGGACCCCGGGCCCCAGGGAAAAGGTCTCCCCCGGGGGGGGTTTTGGAAAGGTCCAAACCCAAATCGCGCGTTAACATCAAAACGGGACCCCCCCCCCCAAACGGGGACCTACCCCCAAACAAAAAAAACCAATTTCGAAGGGACGGCGAGAGACTGTTTAAAATTTTTTGACCCAAAAATTTTCCCAGTTACATTGACCCCACTAAAAGGGGGGTAGATTTTGACGGTAAAACGGGTCCCACAAACTTTTTAAGTAAGATTTTGTGAAACACTTTAAAAAAATTTTTAAAAATGTAGGAGGGAGGGTCCAGAAAAAAATCCCACGGGAAATTAAAATTTGGGAAACTCCCCCTGTAGGGCCCGTGACGGGCCCCCAAAACCTCCGGGGGAAATTTTAAGTTTTTTTTTCCTGGTGGGAAAAACCAAACTAGATCTTTCACCTTCGACTAGACCAGAAACTCCCCCCCTATCCCCAAACCCGTTTTTTGTGGGGGTTTTCCCCCGCCCCTTCGTTTTAACCGATGGAACTTCGTCCCCCTGGAAGTCCCCCCGGGGGGGTCCCCTGGCCCCAATACCCCCCCCTCAAGCTAGAGCTACGCTGACCTACAACTCCCTCCTAAAATTTTTGGGGGGAAAACCCGGATCACCCTTTTTTCCCCCGGCCCCTGGGAAAGTCAAAATAAGGCTCAAAAAAAAAATTTTTTAAAGCAGTCAATGCGCGTGAGGGGGAAAATTTTTTTCACCCCTCCCTGAGAACATCCCCCAAAACCCCCTCCAGAAAAGGAGACAAAGTCCTAGGCAAAAAACCGCACCGGGGCCCCGTGTCATCCAGTTATTCCTGCAAAATTCCCCCCCACGGGCTTATTTTTCGGATTCCCCAATAAATCATGGGTTATTTTTTAAAAAACCCCAAGGGGGAAAGTCCCAACACAATGGAGTGGAAAGACCCTCCAACACATAACAAGAAAAACCCTTTTTTTTTTTTTCCCCAAATCGAAGAAAAATGTTAAAAACAGCTTTTTCCAAGTCCCCTTTCCCCAGAGGCTAAATAAATTTAGAGATTTTAGGGCCCGGGTTTGGCAAAAACCCCCTTCTTTCCCCTGCACCTGGGGCAACCAGCGTCCCACCATTTTTGCCCCCCGGCCCCCATTTTAAAAAAACGAAACCCTCTCAGTTTTTAGTCCAACACCACCCCCGGGAAAGGGGAGAGAAACTGAGGGGGTTTTTGGGGGGGGAATCCCACACCCCCGGGTTTTTAATCCTTTGTCAAAGGGGCCCCCGGGGGAATGGCCCACCCCCCAAAAAAAATGCCCCCCTTTTTTCCCGCAAAAAAACACCTTTAGTCTTGCGGGCACCGCCCCCTTTTCCTACAAAAGAGCCCCCCCAAAAGCATGGGTTCCCCAGAAAAGCCCGGGGGAACCTCAGAAATAAGGGACTTTGTAGTAGGGGAGTCATACGGGAGGCGGATTACCTCGGTTTTCCCCCCTTTTGTCTATAAATTTCAACGGGGGGCCATAGCAGCCCCCCAGTGATGGGGAAAATTATACGAGCCAACACCCTTTTTAAATTTTTCAGAAAAACCTTGAAAAAAAGGGGTCCTAAGAGCTGGGCCCCTTCCCTTTGAGAAAACGTTCCCCCTCTAGGGAAAATTCAGAAAATTTTCCCCGTGGACGTTTTTCCCCCTTTCCGAAATTTTATTTAACTTTGTTTCAGCAAGGGAAACTCGATCCGGCCCATCTTTTTCCCGACCCGGGCAGAAAAAAAATCGTTTCCCTGACTGAAGCGGGGGGCCCGGGGGGGAATAGGAACGCCCAAGTGGGGCCCCCCTTTTAAAGGCGAGATAATTTTCCCCCCCTTGCTCTTCCTCCCAAAGACCGGGCCGACCCCAAAAGTACAATTTATTTGCCTCCCGGGGAAAAAAATTTTTGGCCCCCCCCCCAAAGTAAACCCCGTCCGGGAGAGAAAACCTTAGGTTCAGTCGGGGTTTTCCCCGGGGGGGGGAAAAAACCCCTTGGGGCTTAATGTCGCCAACCCCAGGGGGAAAAACCCCTGAAAAACTGCCGGGCCAGCTGGGTTTGGCCCCTAAACAGCTGGGGAGAATCTTTAGTAGGCCGGTAAAAAATTTTCACGCTGTATAGCAATTATATTATATGTGATGACATTTAATCTATATAAAAAAGGGCAAAAATACAAAAAACATGCGTTTAGATATATGAAAACATGGGAATTCCCTCCCAAAAAGTCAGTGGGTAATACGGAATCCGTTATACGCGGCCCCCGGGGCTAGGGGGCCCCCGGGGGGGTCTATGTGCCCTTTAAACGGGGCCCCCTAATAATCCCTTCCCTGGGGTACTTTTAAAAGGGGTACAGGGGCCCGGGCCCAAACCAGCTTTAAACCTGTCCCTATCCCCCCCTCCCCAACGTAATCTAGTCCTAAAAACCCCCTGTTCCCCCCAAAAAGGGAATGAACGGGGTAGGTTAATGAACAGAAAGCATACAAGAAAGAAAAAAATAAAGAAAAATTAAAGTCTTACATACAACCTAAAAACCCCGTAGGAAAAACCAAAGGTCTCAGAAAAAAACTTTTAAGCTATAAGAGTAAAAACAACTAAGGAGCTCTTTTTTTAAAAGTATTTAAAAAACCGATCCGTCTGCAGACTCCCATAAAATGCTTTCCCGGCATCTAAAAAAAGAATGGCGGGTTATAAAGGGAAAAATTTAAATTTAAAAAAAAAAAATAAAAAAACCCGCGGGCGAGGGCTGGACCTTTCTTAGAAAAAAAACTAGGTTTAAAAATTTAAATCCCTCTTACCAAACAAAAAAAAACAGAAAAAGTAAAGTCAGAGGTTAATCGCGAGCCTTGGGGGCGTTTCCCCCAAAGACACAAAAACCCCCCTTTAAACGTTTCCAAAACCAGTATGGTTTTTTTCATAAACCTTTTTCAATTAAACCCGGTTTTAGGAAAGCAAAAGAAAATCTTTAACCCCCCTTTTTTTTAACCCTGCAAAATAAACCCTTTTTAAAACTGAATCGTTCCACCCCACCCCCAAAAAGGCCATTCGGAAGTGAGTACAATATTTTCCACATTTCCTGTCCCCCCCCAAACGTCTCAATTCTGTCTGCTGATAACCGATCAGGGTATCTAACAATCCCCAAAGCAGAAAAAAAAAAAAACCCCCGATCTAAACCCTGGAAACACTAGGCTGCAGAGAAAGGCCCAGTCCTGAGGTTCTTTTTGGGGGAAAATAAAATTTTGAACCCCATACGCGTGATTCTTTACCAGAGGATCTGGGTCTCAAAATAAAAAAACAACAAGCAAGGGATTTTTTTAAAAAAAAAAAAAACTTTTTTTTCACCAAAAAATAAATCGGGAAAAGACCTTGGTCCCCAAAAGTGTCCAGGGAAAAAAAAGCGGATTTCAGCCACCCCAGAGAGAGACCCTGCGGCGTTGACCAAATTGAACCGACCCATGGGGAAACAAAAATCTTTCCTTAGAGATTTTTTTTTTTTTTTTTTTTTTTTGGCTGGACTTTCTGTTTTAAAGCCCAAAAAACCCCAAAGGGGAAAAGGGGGGAAATTTTGTCCTACAATAGAATGAGTGGACCCCCCCATTAAGGGGGGAAACCCCCTCCTGCGCCCCAAAACCCCCTAAAGGGCTCAGCTAGTTAATGAGACCTATAGTTGGGGGGAAAAGGGAAACCCTAAAAGATCTGGGCTTGGGGGAAAAGGGGGACCCCTTTCCCAAAAAAAAATTGTAGCGGGGGAAAAAAAAAAAAAAAACAAAAATTTCAGAACCCCAATAAAACAAAATGATGAGAAAAGGCCCCAAGCCCCCGGCTAGCTTAAAAAGTAGTAATAAAATGAAGTCAGAAAAAACCGAAGGGGGAGCCAGACTAAAAGGGAAAAAGGTCATGTGCCCCGCAAACTGAAAAAAAACCCAAAAAGGGGGTTTTTAACAGGTCCAATGCTAAAGTTTTGGGGCGCAGGGCGCATGCAGGGCATGCGCCCATAGGCGGGCGGCCAGGGGGGAGTAGCGGCCCGGGGGGGGGGCTTAGCGGCCGGGGGCGCTGACCGACGCCGTTTTTTAAAACGTGGTGTGGGAAAAATTTGCCTTAACCAACATTTTTAAATTTTGTTGTTGTACTGACTGGGAACAATTTCCTTTTTATTTTTTTTTGTAAAATAACCCCTTTAAAAAATGAAAACCAGAAAAAATGGGGTGTTTTTTTTTCCCCTTTTTTAAAGCATTTGGATTTTTGTTTTTGTTTTTCTATACAATTTTTTAGTAAAAAAGACTTTTCTTTTATTTCGGGGTTTTGAACAAATATGTTTAGAGAAAAAATAATACATAGTTGGGTTTCCCCTTAAAAAAGAAAAAAAAAACTAAAGGTCAAAATGAAAAAATTTTTTTGCTTTTTTTTTATTTGTGTGGGGTTTTTTGGGGAAACCCTTTTTTAAAAACACAGTAAAAAAAACCAGAGTGTAAAATAAATGTTTTTGGGGATCCTCTTTTTTCTCCCCATTCGATTATGTAGTGATTTCTTTTAATTAAACAATTCTTAAAAAAGGGTGAAAAATTTAAATTGAAATTGGGTTTTACTACCTGATTTAATGGGGATGTTTTATACGGGCACAATAAGGATATTTTTCTTTTAGTTCCCTTTCCCTTTCCCCTTCGGAGGTGCATTTGTTGAGAAAAATTTTTCCTCATTACTCTAAAAATAAGGATGAAAAATATTGACAAAAAAAACCCAGTAAACAAAAAACCCACCAGCCGATTTGTGATTTCAATATTGACAGAATGCCCAAACAAAAAGACACCCCCCAAATTTTTGGAATTAATTCACAGCCCACACTTTAAAACAAACCCCTGCACATGAAACAAAAAAAAGGTTTAGTTCTGTGAAAAAACCTTATTTAAAATTTTTTTAAAAATTTAATTTCAAAATTTTAAAGTTCAAAAAACCATAGCACATCATCTAAAGACAAAAAAAGCCCCGGGACATCACAGAGGGCTATTTTTTAAAGGGTTTTTTTTTGGGGGGAATGGAATATTTTGGGGGCCCCCAAAATTCGGACACACAAAAAAAGTTTATTTATCTCCCCAAAAAAAACTGTATGCTGCATAGTCAAAAATTTCCCTTTTTTTTTTTAAATGGGGTTCAGGCTTTAAAGTTAAGGGGTTTTACCCCCAAGCATAATCCCCCCCCCTTTAAAAAAAAAAAAAAAACGCTTTATATACTGGTAAGCTTTTCAGGGATAACCCCGGGTCGCCGCCCGGGGGGAGACGGGGGGGGGGAGGGGAAAAGTTCATTCACAGAAGCATTTTGGGGAAAAACGGCCCGCAACCGTTTTATTAAAGTCCACGAAAAACAGAACATAATCAAAAACCAAATCATAAACATAAGACCTGGGCTTGCCCAAACCCCTTTAACACTTAATTTTTTTTCCCTATCTATCCGGCCCCAAATCAAAAAGCCGGGCCAAAACAAAATATGTTTCGGATTTCCCAGCATGGATTTTTACAAGTCCCCCCCTTGTGTTGAAGGCATACCCAAAAAGCCCCAGACTTGGGGAAACCCCCCTCCTTTCAGCGTTCCGCATGGTTTTTTCCCCAAAAGGGCTATCCTTTTGTCGGGGAAAACGAGCCCCCCGGCTAGACAGCTAAAAACCCCCCAGACTCCTTCTTGTCCCGGGGCCCCCTGCCCCGACAAGCGGCCCCTGACTGGTTCGCGACACCACTTTGGTTTTCCAAAATTAAAAAGTGAATTTTTTCAAAGGCCGAGCTAAAAAGTGTTTTGAATGAAGGTGTAGTGCCCCTTTTTTTACCACTAGGTTTAAAAAACCCCATTTCCCCTTTTTTTCCATACAGCACAGTACCCAGGTGAAAGTTACACCCCATTCGGCACTATTCCTTCACTGTTTTCACATTCCCCCCCTCTTTCCCCCAAAAGGGGGGTGGTATCCAGACCCCGGGGGGCTGGTCCAAACCGGGCGTGAACTCTGGGCCCGTATGGGGGCCCTTTTTTTAGCTTCATCTTCATACTGTCATTGTATTTTCCCCAGCCATAGCCAAAATCAGCTTTCTCTTCATTGAAGCATCCGCACTACCCCGTACCCTCCCCGGCCTATGCTCTCGCGGGCCTGGGTACCTGCCGGTTTTTTTCCCTTTACCTTAGGGGCCGGGCCCCAGGGTTTTGATATAGTGCTGGGGCCCCCAAAATACACCCGGCCTCAGAAACTTCTTGACTTTCCCCAAAACTCACGTACCTCCCCTTCCCCTTTGGGGGATACCCCTGTGCACCCCAAATATCACGAAGGTTAGGGGGTTTTTTCTTTTTTCTAGTTTCCCCCTTGAACCCTCTTTTGAACCCTTATTTTTTTTGGGAAAACGGTGGACCATAAGTCTATTTCACAGACCTTTTAAACTCCTCTGCCCTGGTCTTGACCATTTTAAGCTACTTGTTCAAATGTTGGGACTGAGAAGGACAGATCGTTTTTCTTTTGCAGTACACTAATTCATCCGCAAAAACCCAGTGAATTGAATGTTTTTACCGTGACAACAGCCTTTTTTTTAAAAGAGCCTTAGACTTTTAGCAGCATTTGCTCGAAAAAAAAAATTCCCCGTATTTTTTCCTTTTTTTTTTATTGACTTTCCACAAAATGCTCAGGGGTTTCACAACTCCTTCATCCTTTTTGGGGGTTTTTTTTGAGAAGTTTAAAATTTTTTATTTGGGATTTTGGCCCCTTTATGTCTTTGGCCCCCTTTTTTGGGTTTCGGGGAAAACATGCTCAGAAACCACCGTCATCTTTCTTTTTTTCTTCATCCACTTTTTTGGGCCCCAAAAAAACCCTTTTTTCCGCTTCAAGTTTCCTTGAAGCTGCATCCCCTATTTTTCTCAGAAAAACCCCCCGGATTCTTTTCTTCCACCCCGTTTGCACCATCTGGCTCCCCTGTGCTGCAGCGGCAAGGGAAAGGGCACAAACCCCTTTTCCATTTGTTGGGAGTGGTCCGATGTTTGATCCCGAAAATGCGCTTGGCCACCAATGCGCCCCCATGTTCAAAAATTCCCTCTTTTTGATTTACCGATCCTTGGTTTTACTCGGGAACAAAAGCTGGGTCGGGGGCCCCAAAATTCCAGCCTTTTTAGGGTTTTCCAGTTGGAGCTATGACCGGCGAAAACCCCCCCCGCCCCCGTTTTGGCAGGGAAAAGATTCCTGGACCCAGTCCCTCCCCATATCTTTAGCTTGTTCCTCACAGCTTCACTTTGGGGGCCCAGCTTTGATGAGGGGGCTGGGTTTTGGGGGCCACCCTTTTCCGGGGTTTTTTTAAACCCCCGCGCTTACCTTCAGAGTTTCCCGGGGTTTTGCAGTCCCTACCATACATTTATAATTCTCATCTTCAACCGACCCCCTTTCTGTGTTCAGTTTCAGGGGGTCCCGCCTTTTTAAGCTCCTCTTTTTCCCCCTTTTTTCCCTTTTTCTTTGCCAGGGAAACCCCGGCCCCAAAAAATTTAAAATTTTTAGATTTCCCCTCTTTTTTTCCCCGGGGGAAAGGGGGGCATCGTTTTTCTAAAGGGCTCTCAACCTCTCTGTCCATGCCTTCCCATTTTTCACTGGTTTCTTTTTGGTCATCAAATGGTTTTACTATCACCACATCCCTGTTTTACCCCCCTTTTTTCAAGGGCCCTTTTCCCTTTAGGGTTTTTTCACTTCATTTTCTTCATATCCGGGGGACTGTCAGGGCTTACAAAATTTTTTTTTCTTCACATCCTGCTCCTTTCAGGGGATACACTTTTTTTTTTTA